>JAYMFT010116389.1:0-13381 GCA_038088735.1 Panulirus argus
ATATATATATATATATATATATATATATATATATATATATATATATATATATATATATATATATTACTACTACCAGGGTTCGCACCTACGCAATCGACCACGGGCGGCCCGTGAATGCGTCACGGTCAAGAACTGTAACCGCTTCACTACGGAGGTTGACGTCAGTATTTACATCAGGAAAGCAAGAGCATACAACTCTTATTCTGTTTAGCCGGAGCGAGAGTGTGAGGATGTTCGTGTGAGCGGCAGCTGCTGTGAAGAGCTCCTGGTGGCCAGGTCAGGAGGGGGGCATTAAGCCGCCAGCTGCGTCAGGGTGGTACGATTTCAAAGCGGATTCACAACGTGATGACTAGTCAGAACCAGTTCGTTTAGAACGATAAAGCGGCGAGTCTACAGACGAGTCTTGTACCGTGGTAACTGACCATTCGCGGATGGCGTATACAAAATTAACGTACATTCATTGCAACATTTTAATACCGATGTTTCTGTCGGCGTAAAATTTACATTTTTTTTGAGTAATGATTATCTTTACGGATGGGGTTGGTTAGTTGGTTGGTTGATTGTTTTGGCTTTAGTCCCATCAACTCCGAGGGTCGTTAAGGCCGACAGCGCCAAGCTACCTCCACCTACAGAAGAGTTTCGGACACCTTCAGGTGTTAAGAATAATTCTGAGACTCTCAAACAGACAATCCCACAACGTATGTGGTCCATACAAAGGATCATCCGTAGTCATGATAATCCTGGTTAATGAAGACTTGACCCCACTTCTTCCCACCATATTACCCCACTTGTTACCCTAAGTCTTTACTGCGGATTTCATCAACTGTTAGACTGAGCACATTCACGACTTATTTTTCCATTGTCAACTTTTAGAACAGTACGGGCGCATTTTGTAGTGCCCACAGATTCAGTGATTATTGCCTCACAGCATTACACAGCCATCCATCCCAACAGAACATACCACCCATCACAACAGGCCATATCACCCATCACACCAGAACACACTATAGAAATTGTCATTACCACAACCGTGTAAGAACCTCTCATCTGCCACACCAGACTGGATTACTAACTTGTAGTTGTAGAGGGCAACGGTGACATCCCCTTCAGTGGTGGTAGGAACAGTGGTGGGGCCGGTGGTGGGGCTGGTGGTGGGGCCTGTATTTGGGCCGGTGGTGGGGCCAGTGGTAGGGGCGTTGGTGGTAGTGGTGGTGGTCGCCTGGGCTGTCGTGCCGGTCGTGGCCTGGGTGAAAGACACCGCAAGATTCTCATGTTAGTGTTCAGTTGTGTGAGTCTATAATTGGTTAGGTGGGGCACGGAAGTACGCTAGGGATAGTGCAGGAGGAGGAGGAGGAGGAGGAGGAGGTAGGAATAGGTAAGATGTTCATTTTGATGTCTGTCTCATACTTCCTTCTTCACAATACAGAGGAAGGTCTGGAGGATGGCTCCAGTCACGGGGTCCAGGAATGAACCACCTCCCTAGGAGTGTTCTGCCTCATCTTGTAACCAACAAAGTTAACCTGGCTGATTCATCATTTCCTTAGCACAGATGAACTAAAACGTCTTGACGTGAGGATTGTGTTTAGATCAACACATAATGCACTGATACACAGAGATCTGATTGGACTTACACACAGACACTGCAGGTTCCATAGACTCTCAACAGTTTAGTGACAAGACCTTCCCTACCGTCCATTACCTTGTTTGCTAAACTTTATCGATCTCAGCTTGTGGAGACGACTATTGACCTTATCAAAGTTTTCGAGCATGACAGTCATAACATCACCATCAACAAAGTCATCTACCTTGGACTGTATAGATGTCTTATTTCATGGCTTACCAAACTCTTCAGTGATCGTCGTCAGGTTGTATCCTTCCAAGGAGCAATCTCCACCTGCCATTCCTTCACCCGTGTCCTCCAATAGGACACCCCTGTGTCCTGATGGATGCACCTATTCAGCGGAAGTACTCAGGCGATTACGTCATTTGTGTTAAGAGTAAGAACAACTCTCCCGACTCCATCTCCCTCAAGCACACTCTAAACAGCCTTCGGAATTGCACCATCGTCATTCACGTCACCATCAAGCAAAGCAAGATCGCATTCACGCACATTGGCATTGTTTTAAAACATGCCTCTTCCTCTCCTGTCCAACTAGGTCCCATTCCCCTCTGGGCTGTTCAGTTCACCAAGCTTGGTGGCGTCACTTAAAATGAGAAATTAAGCTGGAAGGAACAGGTCAGTACTATGATAGCATTCCTGGAACCATCCTTCGCCGTTTAAAGACATTTTTATTGAAGAACATATATACAACTTTCATTCTGAACAAACTCACTTATGCTTCCCCCGTCTGGTGTTTATCCCTAGTCATCACACGACGGGGGATACTAGAGAAGGTGTAGAACAGGGGATGTAAGATCATTCATGGCCTCTCCTGCACCATCTGTCAAAAGGAGCTTAACACACTAGCTCTCCTAACTCTGTCCACCCATCATCTGGATCTATTCCGACAGTTTGGGATGAAGCACCATTCCCGCTACCGTCACCTTCTACCATCCCTTGTTTCCGAGGAGAAATTAGGATCACAACCGCATCGAGTCCGTTCGAGCTTGTGTAAACCACTAACAGTACAACCCCAACCCAACTCTTGTGGACATCAATAATCAGTACACTGCCACACCAGTGCTTGTGACGGTTTCCCTGCCCATCTCTATTTCACAACTCCACTGTCTGTATTGTGCATGTTTTCTTTGTAAGCTTGTAACTTTTGGCTAAAGATAATTCAGTAAACTGTTTGTTATTTATTAATATTATTATTATTGTTATTATTATTATTATCATTATTATTCTTATTCTTCTTCTTCTTATTATTATTATTATTATTATTATTATAATTGATATTATTATCATTATTATTATCATTATTATATTTATTATACTTGATAGCTGTTTCCCGTGTTAGCAAGGTAGCGCCAGGAAACAGACGAAGAAAGATCAATTCACTTGCATACACACATATATACATACATGCACATATAAGCACAATGCATACATATACATACCAATATATACATATATTTTTTTTTCATACATATTCGCCATTTCCCGTGTTAGCGAGGTAGCGTTAAGAACAGAGGACTGAGCCTTAGAGGAAAAAATCCTCACTTGGCCCTCTTCTCTGTTCCGTCTTTTGGAAAAGTGAAAACAGGAGGGGAGGATTTTCAGACCCCCACTCCCTCCCCTTTTAGTCGCTTTTTATGACACGCAGGGAATACGTGGGAAGTATTCTTTCTTCCCTATCCCTGGGTGTATATTATCCTTATTATAGTTGAATTTTGGAATGGAAGGTGCTAAGCAAAAAGGACTAATCCTGCTCAAAGACTGATCAAGCTCAGATGTCTGAATGTTTGTATGTAACCAGGATATCAAGAAGGTAGAGGTAGGTAGTACATTTGAAGAGAGGTATGTGGATGTTGTATCTATGAGTGCTAGGTTCAACTAGAAAGGTAAAGAATGGTTTGTGAATGTCTTAGGGATAAAGTTAGGGGTTAGTATGAGGGCCAAGGAGGGGGAACCACTTCTGATGGAGTTGTGAGAATGCATGAAAGGGCGTAAGGAAGTGAATCCCAGACTGATGGGGGTAAAAATGAAAGTGGATTATGAGCAGTGGGTTATTACTAATGCTTATGCACCAGGAGGGGAGAGGAGGAAGGGAGGTGAGTGTTTCGGGAGGAGCTGAACGAGTGTGTCAGCAATTTTGGCACAATGGATTGAGTCTTATTTATGGAGAAGTCCTAACTGATAGGTATGCAAAAGAATCTATTGGATGTGAATGTATTGAGAGGGGCATCTCAGAGGATGGCTGTTCATTACTTGATGGAGACAACAGTGAAGGTTGGTAAAAGCTTTAGGTAAAGAGATGTTATGGGTAGGAAGAGGGTAGTGAAAGTGATTGAGCTTGGAAAAGAGGCTTCTGTGAAGGGCTACCATGGGAGACTGAGTGTATGTGGCATTTATGGATCCAGAGGAAGCACATAATTTGTGGAGAGTGTTGTGAATACATGGTGTGGGAGGAAAACTGCTTCAAGCAGTTATGAGTTTTTACTAAGAGAATAAGGTGTGTGTGCAATTGGGAAGAGAGCAGGGTAAGTGGTTCTGGGTGAAGGTGGATCTATGGCAGGGGTTTGTGATATTATCTCGGCTATAGATAGGTAGTGATGAAGATGAATTTGAGGGTCTTGGAGAGTGGAGCAGGTCTGCAGTCACTCGAAGGAGAGGCATGGAAGGTGAGTCAGTTACTGAGCACTTGCTGATAGCATGGCACTGGTGGCAATTTTTAGTGAGATACAGTTGATGCTGGTGTCTGAGAGTGGGAGTGATTGAAGGGACAGAGGTGTAAGTAAATGTGTATAAATGCAAGGTTATTAGGTTTAGCAGTGAATAGAGACTGGTTATTTGGAATATAATTCTGAATGAAGAGAACATAGAGGAAGTGGAATGTTTTAGATACCTGATTGTGAATTTAGAAGAGAATAGAACCACAAAAGTTGAAGTGAGCCCTAGGGTGTGTGAGAGGGCTAAGGTCCCTAGCATATTTAGAAATGTGTGGTAAAAGTGGTCACTGTCTGTGAGGGCATAGATGCGTATGCTTGTTGATATAGTAATCCAGTTGGTGTTGTAGGCATGGGCCCTACATGACATTGTATGATAGAGTGTTGAATGTGTTGGAAATGAATTGTTTGAGGAGAGCATGTGGTGTGAGGTTGGTTGAACAAATATGAAATGATAGGGTAAGAGAGATGTGTGGTTGTAAGAGGAGCATGTATTAAGTGGATAGTGTGGTGAAATGGTTAAGAAACGATCGTAAATAGCTGAATAACTTTCTCAGCGGAAGCAGAGAGTAGAGTAGTATTATATAAAAAGCATCTGACTGGCCCCACATGTTTAATGGGATTCCACAAGGCTCAGTCTTAGGACCCATACAGTTGAATTTCTCAAATGAGAGCATAGCTTATACTTGCATTATTTGTAGTAAAACTTTTTAAAACCACTCACTTTTCATCAGAAATCCTATGCCTACCTTTACATAGCCACATGCACTGTCCAGTAATCTGATCAAATACCATTCATTCCATTCCAGATAAATGTTCCAATGGTTATTGTCTTTCTCTTTTAACCTTTGTTTTTGACTATCCTTCCTAAAGATACCTTTAGTAACACTCTTCTTTCATTTATCTTTTAATCCTCTTATATTCCAATTGTGTTATCCATATGAATTTGCTCATCTTGTAAGCATATGTAGGCTTGCCACAGATAATTGAGGCCATGTTCATGTTTCATGGAAATTGGTTTGTATTACTGGAGTCCCCTTCCCCAACTCCACTAGCTGATAAAGGATAAGGACACCTCATTGGCTAGAGGTAGACTGTGCTGTCGTACTACTTTTGTATGAAAACTCCAGGAACTAATTTTAGATATTTTTCAGGTATCGCTCAGCTGGCTTTCATTCAGATGTGTATGATCAGGTCACCCCAAATATTGAGAAACTGGGACTGGACTGTGAGTGTGTAGGTGGAGGTCGTATTCACCACGATGTTGATAAGAAGATCATTGAAGTTTATGGCTATTCCCAAGGATTTGGCCGAGCTGATCACCGTATTACAGTGGATTTGCTTAAAGCTAAATTTTCAGGCTATGATAAAATTTCATACTCCAATGATGGATACTAGAAATTGTTTTGAAATGTCTTATTTATATATTGGTTTTATATTTAGACATTTGGTTGATATGTAAAGTATCACAGATACACTTGGTGAAAATATATGATAGAGAACTTATCTACATTTTACTCCGAGAAATAAATTATTGCTAATGCATAGGGTTTCTTTAAACATTTGGTTGACATTTTTCATATTAAAATCAGTATTATGAATATCAGCGGACAGTGAAAAGATAAGAAATGCAGTTTAGTGAAAAGGTAACAGGTTAGAGATATTGTGAGGTGTTTATGAAATAGAGATGCCAGAAGTCATTAACTGCAACCCTGATATTGTGTCTGTGATCAAACCCCAACCCCATATGTGATAAATACGAATTCCTTTCCAGATGATATGTCTATCTATCTATCTATCTGTGTCTCTGATGCCTATTCCAATTGGAACTCCCTCAAAGGGATGGCTATGGCAACAGTCTCCATAACTAAAGGACTCCAGTGCCACTTCTTAGCCTTTGGTGCCTCACCCTTAATAGGCCACTGACAGAGGGCAACTCTAGTGCAGTGTTTGCAGAGGCTCCTACCTAATGTTCCTAATGACTACTTCTATCTGATGCTCTTACCTACTGCTTCTACCTAATGTTTCTAATACTCCAGCCTAAATGTTCCTATCTACTACTTTTATGTACCATTCCTACCATTTTGCCAAAAGGCAGGAGGCTAGCGCATAGTGCTCGCTGCTGGAAAATCTATAGTTTCAAAGAATGAACTGTGTGTGTTAAGTGTTGTCAAGTGTTACGTATGATGAGGAGAGACTATGTTTGTGGACAGAATGCCGGCAGTTCATATGTTAGTGAGGCAGAAAGAAAACACAGCTACCTGGGTCAGAGAGGTGCAACTTGACAATCATATGTACTACTAGCATTCTGTCCACAAACATAGAATCTCTCTTTGATGAGAGGTATTTTTGAGGAGCAACAATGCTCAGTGTGCAGTGTTTATTTGCTTACAATGTTTTTCTACAGGAGGGCAGAAGTGGAAAATAAACCAGTTATCAAAAATCTCTCAGGTTCTCAATGCCTTTGTTATTTAATCACAACT
This sequence comes from Panulirus argus, assembly GCA_038088735.1. Lineage (NCBI taxonomy): Eukaryota > Metazoa > Arthropoda > Malacostraca > Decapoda > Palinuridae > Panulirus > Panulirus argus. The sequence continues at coordinate 6,813 of JAYMFT010116389.1, forward strand.
CAGAAGGAGGAGAAATCTTGACATATTCCTTTAGAGCCTGTGGATTTCGCTCAGGTATACAAGCAGTCTTCAGCCTGAGTTCTCTTTCTACACTGACCCCTAGAAAATTAAATGATCCTGTTGTGCCTGATATAGATTCAGCCTTTTCATTAGTAGATGTGTAAGTTCTGTCAAGCATTTTCATTCAGTAGAAACAAATTTAGTTTAAGTGTTGAAAGATGTTGCCATATCACTTGCTTTTAAGAATTTTGTAGCATACAATAAATCCCTCCACTGGTCCTCCAACTTATCCAAGTGGTCTTTCATGAATATAGGAAAAAGGAGTGCCAGTTTTACAGTGGACTCGATGTTTTTCTGAGGGGAAAGAGCTTCCTTGGGTTTGCAGCATGGTAAGGGTACTGTTTTCATCAAATTTAAATATATTTTTCAATTGTGCCCACAATCTACCAAGAATGCTCAGTAGTCTGAAATGCTGGGATTGGCATTCTAGATACATTTTGTCTACTTTAAATAGGACGTAGTTCAGACATAGCAGCATTTGCTTGGTTCCAGGGTAGTCATAGTTTTGTTTATCTAGGCTGCCCCATCCACTCTTGTTTAGGCTTCTCCCTGAAAAATAGCTGCATCCCACTGTTCCAAAATTCTGGATATGACTGCCCCAGATAACAGCTGCATCCCATTGTTCCAAAATTCTGGATATGACTGCCCCTGATAACAGCTGCATCCCACTGTTCCAAAATTCTGGATTTGACTGCCCCAGATGACAGCTGCATCCCATTGTTCCAAAATTCTGGATATGACTGCCCCTTAAAACAGCTGCATCCCACTGTTCCAAAATTCTGGATATGACTGACTGCAATTAGCGAGTCAGTGATTATCTCGGCATCTTGTACTTGGGAGCCTAAACTATGTCCTGAATCATATCAAACTGATGTTAACGTGTACTGCTATGTTTAAAAGTAACTACACACATCTTTTAAAACAGATTCAAGCAGTAGTTACTGGCTTGGCTCGAGCATAATGCAGGCAAATGACAGACGCATCACAGAACAGAAACAGAAGGAATATCATTCTTTAGGTGAACCTAAAATCGTTTATGATCCTGTCCTTTTCCACTTGCTTCCTCGATTTCAGCCACATCTAGCAGTGCATCTGTAACCTTGCACTTACTTTCATCATAATGCTGTACCATCAATGCAAGTACCTAGGACACATATATATCAGTACATTCATCTGTAATCAATAGCAAAAGAACTCTTTGCAAATGTCAGCTATTCGCAATTAATCTTATCAAGCAATACCATCTTTCAACAAATATGCTTTGATTCTTTTTCAAATTACGTGTGATTTTACAATCAGGGAACATTTTCCTAACGGTTTCCACTAAATAATCCAATTGAATGAAAGCTACACTCGGTTCAGCCGTATATCCGGACAACAAACCTTCAGCCTTTGCCAACTTTTATATTGAGCATCTTGTTCAGGGTTCTCAGATAATATGCCCGCCCGACAAGACTTTTCTTAACTGCATTTCACTAGATTTAACGAAGCCTTACGAGTCATCATTGCCGATTTGTTACATTTTACAATCTACACTCACAAACTTTTTAAACTACACCACACAATCATTCGCATCCTCTTTCTGCTAATTGTTCATAGCTCGGGATCTTTCATCCATTCCGGTTTCAATACATGTTGGCATTTGCTGGTTTGCTTTTGTTTTACCTTAGAGGTGTACCACTTCCCCAAGGTTCAGCATTCCCAGATACACTCGTTGTCCTAATATAATCCCATGCCAATTCGACAAGAGGTTTATCGCCTAAGTAAAGCCGGAAGCTGCAAAGGGACTGAGAAAACTCAAAACCGAGGTCGTGGATGCGTTTTTTCGTTTACTGTAAATCTCGCAAATTCTGCCAATTTTAGTCCGAAGTAGTGACATAGAAATTCAGCATATGATATTGTTCCAAATATCCTACCAGAAAGGGAAAACTAGTCGATCGCCTAAATTTAAAATACAACTTAAAAGGGGTCGGGTAAGGGACAATATTTCATGTCGGCGTCCGGTATCGTACAAGTCCCATGTGAATGACCGAGAGTATACAAGCAATTAGTTATACACTGACATATGCAAAGGTAAACCAAACCAACTGAATTTTATTGCCATTTTTTCTCACATTAAATACAACGGTTATGAGTAGTGAGAAATGTTTCGAAAATTCCAAGATCAGGGTCATTTTGCTAATAAAATGCCATGATTCCAAGATATTGGTAAAAAAAAAAATTGCCAGGGAGTGGTAAGCTCTATTTGTAGGTATGTACAACATAAATTTCGTATTTAGCACCTCGGCGCTTTTTTTTGGAGCATTTTTTTTTTTTTTTGTACTTAGCGCCAAACTTAGTGTTATTTCAATATATGAGGAAATTCAAACATTAATTGTTAATGTGATTTAGGAAGTTTAATCGAAACCTATTAGAATAAGGAAAACAATACCAATATTGACGTATCTTTGGTCATATGAACATCGTGAAGTCAAAGCTTCGAAATAGACTATCAAAAGCTTAAATGCAATACTAACCATCAAGTATAGATCAGAAAAAAAATGGAAATGCTGTTCTGATAATACGAGTCATCGCAATCACAACTAGGAGCCTCACGCGGACCACCTCAACCCCAGGACACCGAGGACGAAGAGATTGGGGATTAGCAGACCTGGAATAATGGCGAGTGTTTTAGTGTTAAATCAGTTAATCATAACTGTTATCAATAATTTGGCACGTCAAAGAGCATTTTTTCTCGCTGTCATTTTAATAAGTTTAGCGCTTTTTTATTTTAGCACTTATCGGGAGTGAATCTAGCGCCATCTGAAATTTTAAGTTAGCGACCTTGGGTCAGTCACTGATGCTCCTTGAAGACTGTGTATGTGTAGACATTGGTTGTGCACGTATTATGGGCTGAGGCTGGAGATCTGCTTATGATGACTCACAGTCATGATAAAGATGCACATCCCAGTTTCCAGAGGTGAATATTTTCCATTGATATTGATTGTTGCCCAGGTCATAGTGATATGTTTACATCTTGCACTGGTAAGATGACGTAATTTTGAGACTTTTTCTGCATGATCAGTAATTACATCTCTCAGTTGGCAGCATTCTCTACATTTGACAACTTGTAAGTATTGATATAACCTACTTGCAAGGCAAGAGGCAAGAATGTTTATTGGTTCAGTTGCTGGTAGTTTAATAGTTTAGCTCCGCATCGTAACTAGTTTTGGGAAATGGCTACTCCTCTATTAGCTGTTGTAAATACCTGCCACTTTGGTGATGAATTGAATATAATTCTTGACCACAAAGTATTTTTAGGCGAGGTTTTCTTAGGTTACGTTTATTTTTCACCTTTGTGTAACCAACCACTTTTTACTTAGGTCATCCCCTATTATCCCGGATATACTACTGTGCCATTTATTATATCTGTCAAGTTTAGTGTTCTCTAAAATCAGGGCCTCTGAGAGGGATTTACACCGCCCCAGGGCCCGGGGGCGCAAAAGGGGGCCCGGGAGTTTCCTGGGATCTCAGGAAATCAACAGAGCGCCCCATTCCATCCCTCTCTCATCTTCCATACCCATTTCGGCCTGACAGCTCATGGCATAAGACCGTAGTGGATAAAACCAAGATGACTAAACGAGAAGGGAAGGGGACCCAAAAGCAATTTTGTACCCCCTGTTAAAATTCCTCTCAGGAGCCCTGCTCTGAATCATACTCTGCAGGACTTTCTGGAATCACAACGAACTCTCTAATGCAATTAAAACAATTAACCATTTCCGAAAGCTTCTGTCAGTGTGGAAGACATCTACCAAATTACCAGAATCAGTGTTGGTGTGATATAGTGGGATGGCGTGTGTTACCATGGCTCAGTGGGCGGTTTGTCTCGACTTCGTTTACATAGTATTTTGATTAACTTTCTTCTTTTTGTATCAGGACAAACTCCACTTTATTCCACATGTTTGGAGTGCCTTTGAAAATGTCTGTAGTTGCAACATTACGTTTGTTGGGGTTATTATATGTATCTATTAGTTAATTGTCATTACTAATCACGGACCATCGACGTTATTAAAATGATTATCGCTATTTTGTCATCACAACGAACTATATGAATTGCTCATATGTAAATAGCAATTTACCAGTACGTAGGTCGCAATTTACCAAACCACATTATTGCTCTAATTATCTATAGTCAGTAATCACAACGAACTATATAAACATCTAAACATAATTTGCAATTCTCCAAAGTTAGTTTCCATGTAGAGCTAAACGGATGAATTACCGGGAGCATATTAGTAAGGTAGTGGGAAGCGCAAAACAGCCGGGTGACATTGTCTCCCGCAGCGGTTTTCTGATTCAACCTTTATATGTAATTATTTTAAATTCTTCCGTCTTTATCAGTGTTTGCGCCAACTCTATTTTGCTCCACGGTCACATTCCTTAAAGATGTTCATATAGTTTCATTACATTTGCTTTGGTATTGTCTTGCGTATTTATTACTTTATTATTTATGATTTCGGTCCAAGCATATTGTTATTGATGCGAGTAAACAGTTTCCTGAATATTTAAAGCAATAAATGATTACGTTATTGTTGACAAAACAAAGCCTGCTTTATCTTTCAAAACTTAATGATGGTTTTCCCGTAATGTCATTGAAGCCTACGATTAAAGTGAAACATCGTTAATTTGAATTATTAACGGAGAACTGGTTGACGAGCCGGCACCATGGGAACTGGAGCTCCAGCAAATATGAAATTTTATTTACCGACCACCTTTCCCCCATGCAAATGATATTGTTACGTTGCCACCATAACACATGCAAGATATGGTTACTGTTTCATCATATCGGTAATGCAGATACGTATTTAATCAATAAGGGCATTAGCAAGTGAGTTCTTGCCACCCTCAGGAAAAAAATAATGGAAAGAGGCCCATGAAATACGGTATTTGAGAAGCTTACAATAATTTTATCGTTTGGTTAATAAGCATCTCTTCCTTAGTCACCTCAGCGTTCTTGGGCTTCGGAAAAACTGGAGTCATTTTATATGATATGTAATAAATTGAGAATATTTTGGCCGAAAATCTTTGGTCGACGGTTGCTTGAGATTGCTTATATGCCTTACTAATTGCTAACGAACTATAACTGATTCACTGTCTTTGCCAGCTACTGTAAAAAATATTAGCAGATTTTTTTTTCGTATTTCTTGTTAAAGAAAAAATTCTACGTAAATTTTTATAAGGGCAAATTTACTTTCTGTATCGAGAATTTACTTGTAGCGATTTGTGAATTCCTTAATTTAGGGCAGATTTCAGTAACTTATTTCCATAACGTGAGGGACATATGTCCTGTAATTTTAGCTGAGCTGTGATCAACGACGAATTGTTTTAAAGCACATAGAAATTAAGCAGCCATTTACCAAAGCTAGTTTCGTTGAGGAGATAAATTAGTGAATTACTGGGATCCTGTTGGCATTATTGGGGGGAAAGATAAACATCTGGGTTGTGTTTGCACGGAGAAGGTGGAGGGGGTGTGGATTCCTCCTCGTCGTGTATATAGTATTTTTATGTACTAAAATTTTGTTGCTGTTCGTGTATTAGCACAACATCCACATTGTCCGACATGACTGCAGTGCTCCTGAATAGGTTGTGATGTGTAGTTTCCTCAAAACATTTGATGTATCACGTATTTATTAATTTAATATTACTTTTTGTAATTGTCGAGATGAGACTGTGATTGATAGTTTGACTGAGTGTTTCTTCAACTTCACTACATACATAGACACACATAAACACACGCAAACAAGAGAGAATCTGCAAACAAGTAAAATGCCATTTCTACCCATCTCACCCTTATTCTTAAAACCAAAACGATTGTTGAGTGGTGATAAAATAATTGACAGATCTAGCGACGATTTATTTAACTTATTCAGTACTCCCCTGTCCCCAGGATGTAAGTAATAACTCTATTACTGTAAAATTATTGTAAAATATAGTCAAGAGATTTTTTTTCTGTTTGCTGAATGTATATTGAGGGAAAAGTTTTGTTGAATCATGTTAAATGATTTCATTGTAACTTTGACGACTTAGCCTCTTGAGTATTTCCCCGGGACTGTATTTGATTGGGAAGATGTCTCCAGAAGCATTGGTGGAGCCAAATGACATGTAAACTAATATATAAAAAGAGGCCAATGGATCAATATTACTATGAAAACGGAGAGGTTTGTTGTTGGTAATACCGCCAGGGCAGCACATAACACCAACCAAGCCCTTACCTTCATCGTAATAATGATAACAATAATAATAATAATGATAATAATCATTATTTAGTCTGTAATACGTAATGCAAATTGAAACTTCCACCACAAGTTTATCTTTTCTACCCTTCAAGTAGAGGCGTACATTACCTGGTTCTCGGTTGCTCAATTATCCACATATGATCTTTCGTTTCGAAAGAAACAAATAGTTTTTTGTTATCAATATACGTAAAATACATTTCGGGATACCCATCTGATTAGGGCACAGTCGAAATT
>JAYMFT010116400.1:0-13381 GCA_038088735.1 Panulirus argus
CACAACACTGAATACCCCATGTGCACCAATTATACCCTCAACTGCCACATTACTCACCTTCGCATTTAAATCACCCAGGCTTAATCACTTTCACCACTCTCTTCCCATCATAGTATTTCCTCTTTTCTTAAAGCCTTTACTAACCTTTACTTCATCACCAATAATGATCACACATCTCATGTGTTGCCCTTCTCAGCACATTCCCATCCAATTGTCTCTTTAACATGCCAGCTAATTAGTACATAATCCAGTAGTGCATGCTGACCACCTGTTCTGCTCAGTCGTATACTTATGTTTGTCAATGTTTCACACCAGTTGTTCCCTATCAGCAGTCCATTTTCAGCACACAAATTCACAAGCTGCTCACCATTTTCATTTGCATCACTGAGTGCTCAACTGCCACAACCCTCTCTTCCAGTAGAATAACCTGATCTCACCTCAAAACTGCTGACAAACCCACTCAACTCCATTCAAATGACTTTCTTACTAACTCTTAACACTTCCAGATGCATGAGCACTAATAATCACCCACTTCTGGTAATCCACTTTCATTCTTACCTTCATCTTTATATAGCTCATTTCCAAATAATCTCTCACACATTCCCATAACACCTCTAACGGAAGCGCTACCACTCCTTAACTTTTGCCCTTATGCTCACCTCAGACATTACCCTGAAGACATTCTCAAACCATTCTTTCCCCATACCTGTGAGGTTTGTTTCACTCAGAGCTAGAACATCCAGGTTTCTCTCCACAAATATACTGTGTATCTTCCTTCTTCTCATGTTGGTTACATTTATCCACAGTTAGACACCCAGCTTATGCCATCATTAAGAACGGGAGGATTTCCATTCCCCACTTTCCTTCCTTTAATTCTTCCTCTGTGACACAGGGATCACATGTGAAGCATTCTTTCCTGTCCCCAGGATAGGATAGTGGTAATGGTTATGAAGATCAGGAAGACTGTGGCATTAATGAATGTAAAAGGTGTAAAAAATATATTGAACCTCTTATACCTAGGGTGTCTGCAAAAAAAAACAGCAATACATGGTTAATGTTTTTTGTGGGTACAAACACATGATGCTCACAGAGTTAAATCATCATACATATGGTCACTAAAACTAGTGTTTCTAATGGCTTGAACATCAGCAACAGGCCTCAGTTTGCCTCAGGCTATCTTAAGGGAAGGATTTTCTTTATTCTTCTTGCTGCCTTTTTGTTTTGTGAATTTTGCATTTGTATGCTGGATTTCTTCCACCTGTGCTTCAAGGTAGGTGGCTCTTACCTTTCTAAGGAGAAGAAAGCTTGAATTCTCGACTGGAAGCATGAAAATGTGTAGGGTACACACAAGATTTTTAGGTGTGCTGGGTATTCAGAACAAATGATCAGGCAGCTGCTTCCTGCAACACCCAATAAGTACCTTGCCTTACTTAGGTCAAGGCAACATGGACCTAGAATACTTGAGAAACCTTGCCAGTTCCATGCTCAGATACCTGTAAATAGTAAACAAAGCTAAAGAAGAAATGACAGAGTACTGAAATGTAAGTGTGGCATCACCTTTGAAAATGTATGGGATGGTAGACAGTTTTTTTTTTGAGACACTGTAATCCTAGCAGCTAAAATTCATGCCAGAAGTATGGTGATGTTAATGCTATGAGCTGCTGCAGACTGTGTAACATGACTGCTTTTGGTAAGGATAGGCAGTGGGGCCACTAGTTGCTGTGATTCAACTACTTTATCTACATTTTATAGGAGTTATTATGATGCTGAAATCATGGTTGTGTGTTGTATTTAGTATTTACACAGAAACTCTGAAAATAAAGCAGATAAAGAACTAGGCAAACTTAGGTGAGGTTATCTTAGACATTATACCTTCTGCATTACTTAAACCCACATTTTCTCTGATCTCCATGGCCTCTCCACCAATGAGTTATTTGATGTTCTAGGATAAGAAAAGTATTATCCCAATCATGCTGTGGCAGTTTTAATCTCAATGTAACTACATGAAATACAGTAGGCTATACCATAAAAAACAATAAGATTTTAGTTAATAAGAGGGCAATACTAAACTGCAGTTATGCTGTAATTTTTTGAATTTTTTCCTGTAATGGCAAAAAACTTTTAAAAGAGGGGAGGGCACTGAAGATACAGAAGTCCCTTGGCACATATGTGTAGGTAATAGGCCTTTGGGAAAGAGGGTGTTAGATGTGACCCATGAGAGACATAACCAAGTTGTGTGCTGAATGCTTTAAAATTAGAAAATAAGTGTTATACTTTGGAAAAATCATGTTTATTCTATCTGTTCTATCCATATTTCTGATGCCCATTCCCTCAGGAAATTCCCATACACTTTTCCATGCATTCCTCCGCCATTTCTCTTCCTCAAGTATTCTTCCACTCTATTTACCCATGTCACAGATTGTCTTCCTCTCACACCGACCCATTTAAGTGTACTGTCTTACACTCTCCTTGTAAAGTTCCAGTCTTGCATTCTTCCCACATGCCCAGACCACCTCAAAGTATTATGTTTCACCCACTCTCCCACTCCACAATTCATTCCCTTTTTATCCATGCCTTACAACATCTCTTATGCACCCCTTCATTTCTTTCTTCATTCCATCTAATCATACCACATGCTCCTCTCATATAGCTCATTTCCACAGTGTGGATCTTGACCTCTGTTACCCCTTCCAAGTCCATGTTTTGGCTGCATAGGTCAGGGTTGGGAGGACTATGCTGTCCCTAAATCCTCTCTTCACTTTCATACATACACCTCTACCCTTTATTATTCTATTAAGGGACCCAATGACTTTTCTACCCTGTATTGCTCTCCCCCTTATCTATCTGTCTGTATCACCAGCTTTCCCAAGACAGCTCTTAAATTCTTAAATTCTCTAATATCTTCCAGTCTTTCTCCCCCTATATCCAAAACACAGTTTAGTACACTTTCTTCTTTCACTGTGTGGTTTTGCAAAATCTATACTTTCATTCAGATTCCTTTAAAATGCCAATACTTTACCTTTACTTTTATTTACCTTCAATCACCAGCACTTACACACATCATGATACACACTTACAACCTTCTGCAACTCCTCTTCATTCTCAACAGATAACACAGTATCATCTGCAAACAGGCTTGCCACTAGCCACAATACCTCACTACCAGACTCCATCTCTGCACCCTTCTTCCCTAGTTTTGGTATTGTCTCTTTTATCACTCCATCCATATTTTATTAAAAAGCCATGGTGACATCACACAGCCCTGCTTTGCACCCACATGTATACTGAAACTTTCACTCTGCTCTTCATCCACTTTTACACATGCAATTGATATATATTAAAAAGTCATGGTAACATCACACAGCCTGCCTCACACCCACATGTACTCTGAAACTTTAGCTCAGTTCTGCATCCACTCATACACATGTATATGCTCCTTTATTCACAGCTTCCACATCATCCAACAGTTGTCTTCCTACCCTATATATCCTTTAACACATCCCATAAAGTATTCCACTCGACTGTCATACACTTTCTCCCAATCCATAAAAGCTGCATATAACTTCTTACCTTTGGCTAATACTTTTCCAAAGTCATCTTCACCACAAAAATATGATCTACACATCCCTCACCTTTCCTATAACCCCCTTGTTCCTCACTTATTATGCATCCTGTCACTTCCATCACTATCAATCAACATTCATGCATACACTTTTCCTGGTATACTTAATAGACTTTTTCCCTTATAATTTCTGCATACATCCTTAGCTTCTTTTCCTTTTAAATAAAGGAACAATAATAACTTGCACCAATTCCTCAGGCACAAGTTTCTGTTTCCTTGCCATGTTACATATCTGTTGCATCCATTGTATCACACTTTTTCTTCCGTTCTTTAGCATTTCTGCCCTTATCTCATCCACTTCAGGTGCCTTACCTTCCCTCAGCCTCATTATCACTCTTTTTACCTCCCTCTTTGCATTACTTCCATGCACAGGTATCTTCTTCCTTCCATTCTCCATACTCATGCGTATAACAACTGCTGCCTCACCTTCTCCCACATTCATCAGTTCTTCAAAATACTGTTTCCATCTTCTTTTCACATCCAACTTTTGATTCAGCAACTCTTGATTCAGCAACTCCCCTCCCTTACATCTTACATTAACGTTCCCACGTTTACAACCTCCTCTTCCTTTTTATCTCCTTCCATAACAATTTCTTATTTTCCCTAAACTTTTTCAACTTTCTTCCAAAATCTTCATTTACTCCTATCTTTGCTTTTCTGTATCAGCTTCTTAATATTCAGCTTACACATCTTATATTCTTCCCTCCTCCTTTTTTCCCCTTCAGTGCCCTGACCAATGACATGTTATTATGGAAGGAATTTATTGATGTTCCCTTGTAAATTGATGGTCACTTTTATTGTGACCATGGAATCATTGTCATCATTATTCACATGGAATCTTGCACGAACGTATTCCGGTATGAGTTTAGTCATTCTGGCAAGTCATTCACGTAGACTCCAAGGTTGTTCTAATACATGGTTGATGAAATTCATCCTAAGCAAATTTAAAGTAATGAGGATGGGACAATGTGAATGAAGGTCTCACTGTGATTATTATCTAGCAGGAAATAAGCTTCAGGATTCTGTGTATGAGAAGGATTTAGGAGTCGACATCATCTCTAACTTGCCAGCAGAGTCCACATTAGAAAAGTTAAGGATGAATTGTTTTCTGGCAGGTATTAGAATAACTCTCAAGTATATGGATAAGAAAATATTTAGCTTAGCAAGCTGTTCATATCCTACATAATGCCAAAACTTGAATATGCTTCTCATGTTTGGTCCAGAGGCAAGCATCAGAAATGGCCCCAGAATTGAAAAATCTGTGTAACAGGAAAAGGCTAGAGGATTTGAATACACGCACCTTGTAAGAGAAGAGTGAGGGGTGACCTGACCACAACCCTTAAGTTTTTAAGATAGATTGATGACATACACAGTGAACATGTCTTCAAGAAATGTAGGAATAGAGCAACCAGAGGGCTTAACATGAAATTAAGCAAGAAACATGTTAAAAAAGATGTAAAGAAGTACTGGAAATATTTACATAAATTGTTTTCTTACTTTCCCTGGGTAGATTACTGTCTCTCTGTGGTGATGCTTCTTTTTCTGCCAAATGCATAGCAGAGGTTATTGTTTTGGGAATGGAAGCATATATCCCCTCTTCCTCCAAAACTGTCATGCCTCCCATTCCATGGTTCAGCTGTTCCTCTAAGGTCATTCAGGCAAGGGATCAGGCATGTTGGGCTTGAAAAATCTCTCCTTCCTCCGGTTCCCATTCAGCATTTATCACTGCCCATAATCACTGGAAGTACGTTACCCATGCGGCAAAGCATTCCTTTATTTAAAAAAATAACGATAGCATTCTCCTTTTCATTCACTAATAGGTCTTTCTGGTCTTTAGCTGAAGGCATTATTGACAACTTTGGTTGCTCTACTTTCCTTCACTTTCCCATTCTGACAGTACTATAGTTCTCTCTCCCATAGGCAAAGCATCTCTTTGGCTTTCGTTTCTCCTTTACCCCTACCTTGGATGACTCCATCACCCCCCTAATGCTCCTCTTACTAATCGTATGCTCCTCTCTGTTATCTATTTTCAAACTGTCCAGCATTAAAGAAAATAAGAGTGATTTAATTAATTGAACAGAATGACTGAGGACACCATTAATGCAGACAGCATACTTAAAGAAGTTGTAAGATGATAGATAATGATCAAGGAATGGGAACCCACAAGTGTAAAACTCCTTCCCCATGACAAGAGAAATAGGGAATTAATTACATGGATCATGAAGAATACTGGTTCCTGCCTGAAGATCTAGCATCTGTACCTTCCCTCTGTGTTAGTGTGATTTGTTTGCTAACATTTGAGAAACACACAATTCACCCATCTCTGTTTTTGCTTAAAATAGAACTAGCCCCTAGGAGTCTGAGAGATTTTTGATGCATGACCATAGCTGCCCTCACTTACATAGATTCTCCTTTGAAAGTTGCTTTCTTTTTTTTTCACATAGTATGGGGAGGGACTCTGACACTTGTGAGGCCTTAACTTTTGAACTTTCTTTTACTCTAAGTTAACTTATAGTAGTTCTGTTTGCTGCCAGCATTCACCTTTTTTTTTCACTTGGCTTGTTCCAGTCGTCCACCAACCTGCTACCAAATCATTTGTCTTACAAACTTTCAAACCTCCTTCTTTCTTAGCTTCTTGCTTTACCTCTGGTAGCTCTTTAACTGCATCTCATGAAGAACTGATTGCTATCAACTTTGTCACTGATTTAAATTGAAATCTGTGATAAGGTCACCCCTTACTCTTCTCTCCTTTTGGATGGGCAGATCAGTAGCTTCCACCCTCTCTCTACTTAACCCCATGGATTCAGTTATTCAGGTACCATCTTTTGATGTTTTTATTGTATTTAAGTTAGTGAATTGAAGATACATTTTATGAAAACTTTGTGAGAGAAATTAGATTGATTTTATCTAACAACTTTTTAAGTTTATTCTGTGAAACATTATATTCAACATAAGTGTAATGACTATTTACAAGTAAAAGTGATTTACGAGTTTCATTTTAGTGGCTGGTTGAAGACTTTGAAAATTGTATAGTTATGAATATATACCAATACATATAGAGCAACTAGAATAGAATTAAATGCTTTTGCACTCCATAGATATACAGAGTACAGTAATGTTTCTTTTCTGCACTGACATGATAGTTGAACTTGGTAATGCATATCATATTAGTACAGTGATTATACTGATATTCAGTTAAAGTTATTTCACTAAGTAGGGTATTGAATGTTCAATTAATTCCTTGCTGATTGCTTAACGCTCAGCTCACCTGGAGGTGTTACAACGAGAAGAATATGAACAGGAGCGTCTAGCACTCAAAGCCATGTCCTGTAAGCACTCCCACAACAGGTAGATGCACGGCTGTTACCCAGAGGACCTGTCATAATTTCCCGGATATTTACATTTTATTATCTGTGAACTGAGTGGAAGTGAATTCTTTTGTATTTTCCTAATATCCACCCTGTAATCTAACTGCCTGGATATCATAACTCCTAGTATTTCTGATAAACACTTTTTACAGATGGTTGAAGAACTAGCAGACCTTTAGCCCCTGTATTTTCCCTTAACACAACCTTCTTAAAAAAAGAAATACTGCATATGTGTTATGTGGTGAGTAGTAAATTAATTTAAGGGATTTAGTGTACTGTGTGGAATGTTTTGCTGTCCTATATGCTAACTATTAAATCAGTGATTTTTGTACATTTTATTATTTAGCTGCTGTATTCTGTACTGTTGTGCATTAAGGGAAATGGATGGCTATTCATTAAACTGACTAAATATTTAGAATATATGTTACTTATTGTAGAGAATAACATTATTGAGCAGGTAATGTTATGTATTAGCTTCAGAGTTTTATAGCACCTCAATTTGTTTACACACACGCACAATAGCAGCTGGTCTGAGAAGAGCTTCATATAGTGCTTCTTTTGGAGGATTTACACCTCATGAAGCCTGTTATGTATAAGTAATGAGATGGAGTAGAAGTTAAAGGGGCTCATGGGTGATATATACATAGGATATTAAGATGAAGAAAGCCAAATTTTGGAAGTTTAATTGTGTGTGGGAGTGGAAGTTTCTCATGTTCAAATTTAATGCCCAGCATTGTTAACAGCTTCGATGAAGTGAAAAATTGTATTTTAGCTTTACTGTATAAAGTGCAATTTTGACTAAACAAAAGGGAGTAAAGTTGAATTTTAACCAAAAGGCAACACTGTCATTGTCAATAAAAGATTTGAATTTTCCTGATGGTTGAGACTATTTTTGTACTTGTAAGCTTCATTCTGTTACTAGCATTACTTTGGGAGATCAGTTTAAGACCTCTAGCACTGAGTGAGCCAGGAAAGAAAAAAAAAAAAAGCCTTAAAGAAGGCAGAAATATTAGATGGAAGCTAGGACAAACCAGTCAGCTAATACTAACAAAGCCAAATACTTTTTTTTTTAAGCCTCCCATCGGTTATGAACGTAAATTGGGGACTGTACCAAGACCAGTCAGTCATGGCAGAATTCACAAGGAAGAGACAAAAGGGAGAGTTGAAGGAAGAATGACCAGAGAACAGATATTTGGAGATGTGTTTGGAAATTGTTAAAAAGTAAGAGTAATAGAGCATGAACACATCAGGTGAGGGAGATCAGTGTGTACATAATTAAAGGAAAGAAGGTAGAATGATCATAGAGCATGAAAGGTTTGGAGGGGCTAATGTAGATGACAGAGAAGTTGAAAAGGAGAAGAATTGTCCAAGATACAAGCTACAGAAGCCAATGAAAACATTGTAAACGGGATACAACAGACTCTGACCATGTTGACTGATGTAGTGGGACAGGAACCCGGGGACATTGCTGACAGAGTAGCTCAAGGATTTAGCTGACCTTTAGATAGAATAGCATGCACTGTAGACACAAGAATAATCAGGAAAATTTATGGTGTTGTACACAAAAAGTTTAGGAAAGTGTAGAGCATACAGGATCATTGCTTGTGAGCAGAAAGTGAAATTGTAGAGAAGACCAAAAGCAGAGAAAATAATGAAGCAAAACTATTGGGCTTAGCCATGAAGTTAGATAGTTAGACCTGGAGGTAAGACAAACAAACCCAGAAGTTGTCCTGAAAATCTTTTATTATTTTTTGACTGGATGATCATAATCCAGACAGAGAGGAAATGAAGTGTTTGAGGACAATATGTGGTGTGAGGTAGTTTGGTCATGTAAGTAATGAAAGGGTAAGAGATATGTTGTAATAAAGTGTGGTTGAGAGAGCAGAAGGGGGTGCGTTGAAATGTGACGTATGGAGAAAATGAGTAAGGAAAGGTAGACAAAAAGGATATATGTGTCTGAGGTGGAGGGAACAAGAAGTGGGAGACCAAATCGGAGGCAGAAGGATGGAGTGAAAAAGATTTTGAGGAATCAGGGCCTGAACATGCAGGAGGGTGAAAGGCATGCACAAAATATAGTGAATTGGAATGATGTGGTATAATGAGGTCAACGTGCTGATACACCATCATTACTGGACCTTATCTTCATACATACTAGTTGGAAAAAGTGATCATCTAATGCTCAAGTTTGTAGTAAATGTAAGTTAAAAGAGCTTTCGTGAAACAAAACATAAAGAGGAAATAAAATCTTGGATATTACACAGAACTCAATAACTTCTGTGGCAATATAAATTAGGAGTTAGAGTTCTGTGGTGAGGAATCAGTGCATTATAGTGAAAGATTGAAATTTACGATAGAGTTGTAACACAGGTACCTTTAGCCTCAAATACTGAGGGAATGTTCAGAAAGAGGAAAGAATAGTTTAATGAAAGGTGTCAAGGTGTCAGAAAGCAAAGGAGAGTTGAGATGTGCAGTAACAAAGATAATGGTGACACTTTAGCCAGCCAGTTTTTGCTGGTTATTAAAAGAGCAAGGAATGAGTAGTGCAGGATAAGAAAAGAGGAACAAAGAAACTTTGAAAAGAATATTTTGGACAAGGCTGGAGAAAATACAGAGCTTTTATATAAAATCATCAGGAGTAAATTTCACCCTATGTGCTGAGGGGTGTGAAGATACACAAGACAGTTTTTTTGAAATACAGTTCAAGATGTCACTTGAGAGGAGGCAAGGTACAAAGGGAGTGGAAAAAGACAAACATCATTTTCTTTCTGAAAGAAAGAGACCAGGAACAGATCATCTTCACTTATGAGTGTTATCTGTAAGCTTCTGGAAAAGACAATTAGAAAGCAAATGGATGACTTTCTTCAGAGGAGAAATTACTAAGTGAGGAACAGCATGGTTTTAGAGAAAAGAAGGCATTTGTAACAGATTTCTTAGATTTCTCCTAAGAGAGTGAGTTCCTTCTTAGACAAAAGTGAAGGCTAGGTGGATTGTTTGAATCTGGAGTGCCACTCTTCTGCATTGGAGGCTGATTAAGAAACTGGATCACATGCATGAAGAATTAGGGTCACTCATGTGATTGATAGATTATTCAAGTGGAAGGAAACAAAGGATGCATGTCAGATGAGCCTTCTCAAAATGGGTTTAGGTCACCAGTGGAGTGCCATTAGGTTTTGTTCTGGGACCATTACTCTTCTTGATCTATCTGATTTGCCTGAAGTATGGACATCTACCTGAATATGTTTGCAGATGATGCATAGGTCATGAGGGAAGTGAAAAGCATGGCAGACTGCATTAAGTTACAAGGGGACCTTGATGAAGTTCATCCCGAGTAAATATTAAGTCATCAGAACTGGCCACAGTGAAAGAAGGCCTTGATATGATTCTTATCTTACAGGAATTATAATGCAGGAACATATTTGTTAGAAAGACTTTGGAGACAGTAATGTCCCTAAACTGTTGCCAGAGTCTCACCTGAGAATAGTTAACCCCCTTCACATTAAATTATCCTTTTCAGCCCTCAAAATTTAACCTTACAGATTTAAAGATACTATAGATCATTGCAGGCTTTACAGTTGTTGTTCACGACTAAGTTTGAGGAGACTAGTGTAATGACGTGTTGTGTAATGACGGATAAGATTATGTAATTTGTGATGTTTGAGGGTCGTCGGCAAGAGTGTATGAAACCCATCATGGAATGAGAGAGCAACCCGCTGTACTGTTTAGCTGGGCCACATTTTATTCAGAGCTTCATAAAACTAAGGCCATTATTCATTAGTCATATCCCTCTTATGGTTGGATACTGAGCGATTTTTTTTTTTTAATTTTTACATCGTTACTTTTGATCTTTATGGTTAATGCATTTACTACTATTCGAATATCCAAGTATTGCGGGAAGCATGCAATGTCAAGGATTCACCATTGTTTCAGGACGAAATGGAAGTACTTGTGGAAATATGATTTACTTCTGTATATACTTGATAGCATTGTTTTGTACGAACGATATCATGTACTACGTTTGACATATTGTGATGAAAGTTAAAGTAGTGGACGAGTGAGAAGCACGAGTGACCTTCACTCCTGGAGTGGCGAGGTGCGTCTTGGTTATGTAAGAGACGCGTCGCTTTCCTCTGCTTAGTAACAGCTGAAATGGTTGCCAAGTCTCGCAATTCACTCAGACTATTTAACTGCAGGCAATCCTAACGCTTACCTCAAGCTTATTTTACGATGTCAGAATTTGAGCATATATATATATATATATATATATATATATATATATATATATAAAGCGAATTATTCATTATTTTTAAGGTATCGATGATAGTATTTTTACTTTTAAACATGTGAGAAGCAGTAGGGTTGTATACCCGTTAGCTGGTGACCTTAAAAGCAGGTTGTGTGTTGTCTTTTTAGTCCTACTCGTCCTGAACGTTGCCCTTTCTTGTATTTACTCCCTTCTTGTTTAAGTCCTAAATAAAATCCTACATGTTTTTTTATATATACTGATATTATGGAAGTAGGCGACTTGACAGTACGATAACCTTTCCTGATGCCAACTTAATATGTGGTCCGCGACGCAGCATAACGCAAGTCCTATTGAGTGTAAAGAGATGAAACATGACTTGGGAGCTGTAGTTGTAAATATTGTGATAGCTTTTGCCTTAAAAACAGCATTATGTGGTACTGTAATTGCTGGAATACGGATAGATTACAGGTGCGTTAGGCAGGTTTTAGAATGTGCCATGCAACGTACACCTGAACACTATATTGTATTATGTCTTAACGTCATTTATGTCAGGCATCATGGTGTGGGGTTTGAAAACTTTGATCAGTACACTAGTACTGATGCTTTTGACACTATTTTATTTACTTCAAGTTTGCTTTGCCCATAGCTGTACCCTGCATTATCATGTAACTTGTCAGGTTAACTCTGGTTTGTAACTCTTACGCAGCCCCCTCGAACTCGCTCCACCGAGGGTCAAGGCTTCTCAGGATACCCTCTGCACAGAACTCAAAGGGGCGGTAACAGTTTTTTTCCCTTCACTTCATACACTGACTTGTGGGTCTGGTGGCACTCGGTAGCAATGAACTCAATGGGGAAGGAAGGTGGGCAGGGAAACACAGTAGTCACGTGGACTTTGGTATATTACGAACAAACAATACAAAACACTTTTAACAAGGAAGGGGGCAATGTCCACTCACCGACACTCACACGAATTACTCTGGGCTTATAGAGGCACTTATCAAGTTTCCGAGGGCTTTTAGAGGCACTTGTCGGGTTCACGAGGGTTTATAGATGCACTTACAGAGGGCACAGTACTGTACAGTACAGCTGGACGCGATAGGGCTTGCTAAAACACACACGCCAGACGCTGTACTCTGTTTTTCTCTCGTCTCTGCCGGTCCGTCTCCCACAATGCCTCGCCTCCGACAAGTGAGACGCGCCATGCGCCCTGCGTGCCGCCTAGCGCACACATACCCATACATTCAGTGCATACCTTTCACACAACATAGAAGACTGTCAAAATAATAAAATAGTAATGTCTACATTCCTAATCACTGCATTTCCTCATGCATAACATAACTATAGATTGTAAGCCTTATGTGACGCATTTTGCCCTCTTTTATTCTCACTCTTCTTAGTTATTGTATATTATCAGACTTGTATATGAACGTACGCATTATATTGTTCAGATTGTCTCTTTATTTCAATGTGTAGTGTACTACCGGTACTTGTACTGTATTTGCCTCAGTTATATAACCTCCAGTCACTGTAAGAAAAATGCTTTCTCTGTGTATGTTTATACATTAAACCATTAAAGCTTGAAAACTAACCAGGATTGCTTCGTAAATTTCTTTTGATTACTCTTTGTGTATTACGTGTTTAGTTCCCCTTGTGTTGCTACGTCTCATAACTTATATATATATATATATATATATATATATATATATATATATATATATATATATATATATATATATACCGTCTTCACTCGTACGCACAAACACACCGGTTTAAGCGTCATGACAGTAACAGGGGCTCACACCAGCCAGATAGACTGCATTATATTACAAGCCCATGCGAATGTTGTTTCTGTTACTGTGTAATTTTTCAGATTGCTTTGGCACTGAGTTTACAGTCAAGTCTTTGACTTTAATGTGTATGATGATATTACTGCCGTAATTTTGCATCAGTTAGATAATATAGTCCCATATCTTAATGTTTATAACAATAGAGCTACAGTTTCTACACAGCGATAGCCTGTCAGCCAAAGCATAATTTGTAAATGGATTTTACTATTCATTAAAGCTAAACTTCGTCAGTGAAAATGAAATGTACTTACTGTTCAGAGAATGTGACTCGTAGCACTGCATCTCTCAAACAAGATATATA
>JAYMFT010116411.1:0-13381 GCA_038088735.1 Panulirus argus
TTTCTGCTTTTCCAAAAAAGGAACAGAGAAGGGGCTAAGTGAGGATTTTCCCTCTAAAGCTTAGTCCTCTGTTCTTGACGCTACCTCGCTAACGTGGGAAAAGGCGAATATGTATGAAAAAAAAAAAAAATGTTATAGGTATGATAGAAAATGCATTTTATATTAAGTTCATCCATATTTTGAATGCAATATGTATTCTTTCTCTCCAATCCCCAGGAAAAATTATAAACACTCAAAAAATGACAGCAAGTCCTGGTGTTACCCATGACCTTTCTAAACACTCTTGCAGCCAAAGCAGCACTACCTCCAGTAGCAAGGAAATATAAACTACTTTGGAGTGAGAAGATCTTTCATAAGACTGTACACCCAATGATACAGCCTTGCCAAAAGTGGCTTTTCACTTGTAGAGCCTGCCAACACCAGCTAAATTATCCACACGGCTATCATGTTTATTGAAACACCCATGGTGTACTGTACCAATATACTGAAATTGGCACTACACATAAATAAACTGCACGAATTACAACAATCAGATTATGGATCCAACTTCTCCTTGGCATACTTAATATCAAAATTGGTGAATTTCAGAATGTTAAGCACTCATGATATTCAAAACAAATATGGTATAGGTAGGATAGAAAATGCATTTTATATAAAGTTCATCCATATTTTGAATGTAATATGTATTCTTTCTCCCCTATCCCCATGAAAAATTATAAATGCTTAAAAAAGGATGGTAAGTCCTGGTGTTACCCATGACCTTTCTAAACACTCTTACTGCCAAAGCACCACTACCTCCAGTAGCAAGGAAATATAAACTCCTTTGGAGTGAGAAGATCTTTGATAAGACTGTATTCCCAATGATACAGCCTTGCCAAAAGTGGCTTTTCACTTGTAGAGCCAGGCAATACCAGCAATATCATCCACACAGGCTATCATGTTTACTTAAACACCCATGGTGTACTGTACCAATATACTGAAATTGGCACTACACACAAAGATAAAATAAACTGCACAAATCACAACAATCAGATTATGGATCCAACTTCTTGGCGTACTGAATATCAAAATTGGTGAATTTCAGATGTTAAGCAGTCATGATATTCAAAACAAATATGGTATAGGTATGATAGAAAATGCATTTTATATTAAGTTCATCTATATTTTGAATGCAATATGTATTCTTTCTCCCCTATCCTCAGGGAAAATTATAAACACTCAAAAAATGACGGCAAGTCCTGATGTTACCCACAACCTTTCTAAACACCCTTGCAGGCAAAGCAGCACTATTTCCAGTAGCAAGGAAATATAAACTCCTTTGGAGTGAGAAGATCTTTGATAAGACTGTACTCCCAATGATACAGCCTAGCCAAAAGTGGCTTTTCACTTGTAGAGCCTAGCAACACCAGCTAAATTATCCACACAGGTTATCATGTTTACTTAAACACCCATAGTGTACTGTACCAATATACTGAAATTGGCACTACACACAAAGATAAATAAACTGCACAAATCACAACAATCTGATTATGGATCCAACTTCTCCTTGGCATACTTAATATCACAGTTGGTGAATTTCAGAATATTAAGCAGTCATGATATTCAAACAAATATGGTAAAGGTATGATAGAAAATGCATTTTTTATTAAGTTCATCCATATTTTGAATGCAATATGTCTGGAGAAGAATAATAAAGATAAGCTGGGTAGAAACATTAAAGCAGCAAAAGAAGTTTTATGTAAAGCAGAACAGGGAAGGAGTTTACTCATAATAATAGAGCAAAGACAAAAGAATTAGAGAGAACACTTATAGTAAGGAGGAAGTCAGCTGAATGATGTAACAGAGAAAAAATAAAGGGAAAAATCCAGATGATGAAAGAGGAAATCTATGCATAATGATATGAAGGCCAAGAAAAGTTATTCTGACATAAAAAGAGGGTTAAGATAGAAGAGTTTGGTGGGAATTAATTCCACAAGTGGAAATGCCAACAGGCAGAACGCCAAAGGCAGAGTCTTGGCTCCATATGGTAAATGCATTTATTCATTTATTCACTTTATAATTACCTCTGGACCAATTTCTACCCAGGACCTGTCTATTGGCTCCTGCAGCCCAAAGCTGCACAACTTACAGTACCATGGAACTGTAGACTCCTTTGGAGTGAAAAGTTCTCACCAAAGGCGACTTTTCACTCACAGTGTAACCTTGAGCAAGCAGATTCTGGTAAAAACAGTAAATGCACTTAAGGATTTGTATGCTGCAATCCTTACGCAAACCTCAATTTTTTTTTTTTTTATTGAAATACAATTTTCTTCAACAACCAGTCTGTCATATGAATCATTGCTAATTGGCAAAATCTCAACAGATTCCCTGGATTTTGGCTCAAGTTAGAAAAGGTCTTTGAACATCTCTGTCTATACTACCTTGAATTAAACCATCAAGCCAATGTAATCACACAATACCTCATTAAAGTCAACATGGTAGTGCCTGTTAAGCCCAACTGCAATGAGTTAAATTGGCTATCTCAAAACAATCATAAAATCTTGCAACAAATAACGAATATGGCAAAATGTCTATGAATGTAAGTTATTGTCTGTTAGGATAAAAAATGGAATGTTAGCTATTCTCTCAAGCAAGCAATTCCAAGACACAATAGAAAAGAACATCATCAAAGAACTTTTAAGAATTGAAGGCTTTTAGGTAATCCTTCCTTTTTTTAAATCTAATCCTAAACCTTACTTCTGTTATTATCTTACACTTTGCCTCCTCCACAAAAATGAAGCATTGCAACTCTTCTGGTTTTTCTTTTGAAACTTTTACCACAGTAATCAAACGGAAAATGTGAAACAAAAGAACTCCCTAAGAATACCTGTTTGAATAAAGCCAAACAAAGGGCTACTGATGCTACAGCATTTCTGTACCTAAGACTCTTTGTTTCCACATTCCAGGTGTCTGTGCAAGACTTCCTAAGATATGAAAGCATTATCACAATTCAATGGGAATAAAGAACACAAAAAAATTTATAAAAAGTAGCTTACCAATAATAGCAGTCATGTCGAGTTCTAGGAACCGTCGTACCGTTTCAAAGCCAATACCACGCCCGCCACCGGTAACAATAGCCACACGCCCACTCTGATTCATTATGCCTGTATACAAAAATATTCAAACGTGACTTGTCCTGTTACCATAATAAAAAATACTGGTACAGAGCAAAAATGTCATACGCATAGAGCATAAAGCATTTATTCCAACATTATGAAGCAAAGAAGTAGAAAAAAAAAATCACCAAACAAAGAATACATACAAGACAGAAAAGTGAAAAACGTCTTTCAGTGAATGAAAAGTGCATTTGAAATACAAAATGGTAGTGGTGTCGAGTGTTCATTCTATTTCAGCACTCTGAGTTCCCTTTTGTGTTGCATAAATTTTGTTGTATCCAAACTAGCAGGCATGCCTCTTAGATGTCAATCTACAAGGAAGCCAGCAATCAGTTTGGAGTCCATCTAAAGATAATATGAAAGATATTAATAGATTAGAGGGTAAAATTTGTATTGAAAATTAATAGTCATTTTCAAACGAGCACTTTTCAGAACTAAAGGACATTTTCTGAGCCTAATGGTTAGCTATGGGTATGGTACTTAGGTCTTAAGTCATGTCCAAACAATGTTTTGAGTTACATATTATTCAGTAAACCCAAAACAATATAATTCAGTTACTTTCCCAATCCCCAAAACCATAAAAACTGACTCCTAGAATTTACCAGCTATGTATGCAAAATTTCACCTCTCTGCTTTAAATTTACACTAAAGAAAAGCATCTCTACATCAAGCTGCTCTGCTTAGCAGGTGTACCTTAAGACAATAACAATTAAAATTAAAAATCTTAATATGTGGGGACCAAAGAGTATATGGATTCCTGAAAATTACAAACTTTTATGCAGATCTCTGATCAGATCAAATTGAGGTTCAATCCAAACACATGTAATTAATATACCAAAATACTAATCAAAACAAGATTATGAACATATACTTTAAGGCACCCTCCACTGCTTCCTCATCTGCCTTCTTGTCACACACATCTGCTACACTAAATGTTTGGAAAACTGTCCCACTTGATGACTGTGACATATAGAATGGTGTCACCATGGGTGCATTAAGATTTTACATGTGGTATGGGATTCTTGAGCCACAAGGACTTTTGAAATTCAGGTTTTAGATCTCTGGCTGTATTAGGCAATACAATCACAATGAAAGTTAAAGTAATCCACAAGAAACAAATGGGAAGCAAATGTGCAACTGCTTTCTGCTTTTACAGAAAGGAGAGGATCCAAGTATTGTTTGTTCATGGTTCCTATGTGTCTTGCTTTAATGACTGTTTACATTCTACTATTCCACTGTTCATACGTGACAAGCTTTTCATGACTGGTTACATACTACAGTATTGATCATTCTTTTAAGACTGTGAAACATCTTTTGATGAGCCACTTTAGTTTCATGAAGCTTCAACTGAGTCAAATTTTAGGTGAGATGGGACTTCAAACCATAAATTTGAAAATGATTTTAGTATAAAATAGCAAGTAAGACACCCATCAGTGAAAAAAAAAGAAAAGTAAGCAATGCAGTGGGACTCCCAGCTGTCATCCTGGCCTAAAGTGGTAACAAGCTTGCCAACCTTGAGTAGTACCATCTGACATCACCCTCCTTCACACTTAATCAAAATGCCAGTCAACCAGATCTCAGGTCTTGCAGATAAAGTTAATTGGAATTCATCTGTTTTCCAAGATCCCCGTTAGCTTTCCTCTTATTTGTAGGCACCTCACCAACTTAACCACAACAAGCTTCAATCAAGGCTGAAAATTTCCTGGATCTTTATTCAGATGATTCTGATTTCCTATATATCATCACAGTTTTCCTAATGTGGAAATTGTAGCAGGTTTACTGGGGGTCACCAGTGGTTAACCCCCTATAGTAATACAGAAATTTTACTCATCAAAACTAACTGGCATCAGAAAAGCCATAACTGCGGAGGGTTATATGCAAGCCAGCAGTTGTACGGTATTTATGACAGTGTGTCCCATGTATGGTATGAACTTTTAAGATTCTGTGTTTCTTTGGGTAGATGAAAACCAAAGTGTTGCTAAGGCATAAAAATACCCTAAGCAGTTACTCCAATCACTGCAGTGGGGTCATCTATGTCGCAGTATCTTTTTTGTTCACTGTAGCTAGGGTATATATGATTAAAATTCTTAGCTTAGCCACTACTGCCTTGAGGTAAAATATAAGGCCTTTAATGCTTATTGTGACACCCAATGTATTCTCACCAGAAGCAATATTTTTTAAAAGTATTTGACAATATCCTACACACAGAGTGTACAGTGTATATTACAACTTCCACAATGAGATGGTTAAAGTGTCTTTATACGGCTGTAAAAATAATATTCTTGAAAACTGAGCAATAACAAAGAAAGTATAACAGAACTAAACATTCTGCTACAAGCCATCTTCCAAGTCCACATAGCAAGGTAAAAATAATTATTTTCTTATTATTGTCTATCCTTTTACAAAAAAAAGTTTCTCTAACAATATATTTAAAAGATATTCAACCTTAACCTTTACCAGAGGGTCAGGGATATTCAAATAAACCCACATCCTAAAGAGCTATGCTTAGGATTAAAAAAAAAAAAAAAAAAAAATGTGCGGCATGGAACAATGATAAGCACTGAATCACACTAATATCCAGTGATGAGAAATAATACGATGAGCAGCAGCAGGCAAAAGGGATGAGAACACTGAACAGCTCCAAAAAATATAGAAATTTCAAAAGGATACCAACAGAGCTGAGAAAAAGAGAACACTAAAGAAAACAAGAAGGTATGGTTAACTCATGTAAAGATACAACAAAATATGAAAAATCTATTTGTGAAGCACATTATAACTATGGGAAGGTAAAAGTTTATATACAAACTAGACATTACAAGAGACTGGATAATTTGGAAATACTAACATAAGGTTAAACTTTAAGCAAAAGTGCCCTGAAAACCTGTAAAAAGTACTTAGGTTTGGTCTCATTCAAACCCTTTACTGATGAACCTCATAAACAATAACATTTATGTAATTATTCACAGAAAACAAACCTGTGGGCTTCTTGTGTGGTATACAAAGCTCCTTCAATAAGTACCATGCCCCTAGTGCATACAGTTGCACATAGTTCCATAATATCCAGAGACACTTGCCAATTTGCTGTGCTGACATGATCTGTGAAGAGAAAGTCTGTGTTACTACACCAAGTTAATTTCAAAAGGACTGTGCATTATCACTCTAGTTTGATTTAAAAAGAACTGCAGTATTATACCAAGCTGATTTAAAAAGAATTAAGTGGCCAAATATAACCTTCTTTAATGAGGCTTCTCTTGTTTTACTATTAAAAGCATCAGTATTTCTGTGATGTCCCTGATCTGGCACTTTACCTGATAATCTATTGCCAACAGTAATGGCTGTATTCTCACAAATGTTCAGGTTGAAGTTCTGAAGGGAACAATGTACTTTAACCATCTTATTTGTTGGTCATTGGAACTATCCTTTTAGAGGGAAAGATGTTGCTGTCATAGGTAATTATTGAAAAATAGGTAAATATCAGCTGTTAGGGGAAGTAAGGTGAGGTTTTCATAGGTTCTGTTCATTCTAAATATGTTTCAGTAATGTTTAAATTTATTATCCCTACATCTATGAAGCCATATATTTATGAAAAAAATACAATAAAATCATTCTCCCATCAAAAACTTTTCATTTCAAACATCAAATTGCTTTGTGCAGTTTTAAAAAACTGAATAATACGATAATTTCCCTCTGGGTCACACTGAGGTAGTCTAGGGTCTAAAGGCTGGGAGACAGAGGCCCTGGTTGGAGGCTACGTAAGGCTGACAGGTTTAACAGCTTTAATCCAACAGTTTCCTTACACTTCAAGATGCTACTGTGTAAGAGCTCTCCAATAATTGATCTTTTTGCTCAGTAGAAGTGATTTTTGTGACTCCTACACTTGCTACTGGTGCCTTATAAATAAATTCCCTTGGTCCACATGTTCCCATTGCTTCTGAAGATTTAAATATAGTTTCTTTATGACTTTCATTGTGGTATTATTATATGAATTCACAAGTTTTAAAAAGGAAGGTCCATGATGAGACTACTCCTTTCCTCACAAAAAGTGACTTCTTGTTCATGGTGTAAATATCACCAGGAGTTCAGTAATATACCTCTATATATTATAATCATCATTCAACCCCAGGATCCCTTCCATGGGGCTTCTACAGCTTTGAAGCTGCACTTCACAGAGAAACATGGAGAAAACACCACCTTTTGAGCAAGATATTACTCAGTGAGACTACTCCTTTCCCTTTTACAACCTTACTGAAGGGGTCTCTTCAGTTACAATGTACTCTCTTGCAAGTGAAATCCAGATCCAGAGTTGCCTATATATGTATGTATGTGATCATGTGTGTGTGTGTGTGTGTGTGCATTACATAGGTAGACAATGGATATGAGCAAAGGAGGCCTTTTCTTGATCTGTTCCTGGTGCAACTTCACTAATGGAGGGAAACGGTGAACAAGTATGCAAGAGGAAAGAAGTTTATCATCATTACTTTGTACTATCATTGCATTTGTATCCTTTATTTAACTAGGTTTAATACATCACTAGGAAAGCTATCAATTGTTGTCTCATGATCACTCAATGTAATCATATTAATAATAAAGGTTGGTCAAGACAAACAATGACCAAGATGATTTAATATTCACATGCTATCAATCATCATAATTAGGGTGGGCTGAGATTTCTGAGTTTACATCTGTCAGTCACTTCAAAAGTGTACATTTAATCAGAACAATTTTGTGCGTGTGTTTATGTATGTCCTGCAGCTATATGAATCAAAAATGCTATTGCTGATTGTCTTATTATCACTCAGAGATATCTATACCACTAATTACAATGGGCCCAGATCAGTATTGATAATTTAATAAATAAGAATATTACAAATGTTATGGTGCAATTATATACATATCTTATATCTCATATATAAGGCAACAATGGCAGGGGCCGTAGTTTCGGCTGACTTGAACCATAGAATTAGTCAGTTGGAGCCGAATTGTCACCAAGTGCCTAACTGTCGGCAAATCATTTTGAGCGAATGTGGCCATTTTTCGTCTGTTTCCCGGCGCTACCTCACTGACGCAGGGGGTGGCGATGCTGTTTCCTGTGGAGCGAGGTGGCGCCGGGAAATGGTTGGAGGCGAACAAAAATGAATATGTACATGTGTACATGTGTATATGCATGTGTATGTGTATGTATGTATATGTTAATATGTATATGTATGTATTGTACATATATGTGCATGTATGATATGTATATATGTGTGTATATGAGTGGATGGGTCTTTCTTTGTCTGTGTCCTGACGCTACTTCGCTGACGCGGGAAACAGCGATCTGGTATAATATATATAGATATATATATATATATATATATATATATATATATATATATATATATATATATATATCAGCTGCTAGAGAAAATAAATTGAGATATCTGTAAAGATGTTATTACCGCATTGGACATCCAGCTAATTTTGTTAGGTTAGGTTTGATTGTTTTTTCCGATGCCGGTCTAATCACACATTGCAAGTGTTCCGCTGATGTGTATTTCTTTCACACTTCTAAATTATTCCTGTGTTGTCCTTAAGCTAGTGCGTTCCCTAGTATCATTCCTGTGCTGTACCCTTGATTCAAAGGCTAACATAAAGTCAGACTAGTTACTTTTAATCAATGGAAGTTTCACACTGCTGTGTCTCCAATAAAAGATGACTAAAAACACACACTGGAAATAATCATACAATGTTTCCTGTACAAACTTCATGTATTACGTGCAGAACCCTACCAATGAATTTCATCTATACTTACGGTACACTTAAATCTGTGCCGGTGTGGTTGCAGAGGAATATCAAGATGTCATTCACCCAACAACCTTTGACGTTGTTCATATTTTGACGTTAGCAAACACAGGCAGCGAACGTTGACGTTAACTACCAATCTCCAACAAATTGGTAGCGAACATAGAGTTAACGAACCGCAACTAAGTCAAGTTCTAATGAGAAATCAGAATTCTTCCTGAATTATCGTTATATATTTTCTAACTGTATGTTTAGCATGCAATAGTAACTTTATATGCATTCATATGCACTCCCGTGATAGCTATATTGATTTATTTCTCTTTTTGTGACAAATAATGATACATTCTTGTCAAAATAATGTTATGCATGACAAGATCAACTTCTTAAAAGACACCTTTTGATTTTCGTAAAACGTAAATGTTGGATCCAACTTATGCATTTTAGAAATACATTCTACACATTACTGTAAAATTATGGTGCATGTTACTGATCAATTTTATAACAGAAACGCTTCAATCCAGTTGCTATTGTTAATGCAATATGTTGCCAAGTGGGTACTTTCTCCCCCAGATCCATAAACAATGTTTCCGAAATCAAATAGAAGTGTCTGATAAGCATATTACCTTTATTCATACTCTTCTAAAATGCAGCATGCAAGAGTGACAGGTTGCAATTAGGTCAGCAAGTAATTAAAAGGCTTATCATATCTTTTATCCTTATTCACCATAATGAATAGGAACCATTAAAAAGGTCTTCAACAACAAAATTACTATCTCTAAAAGTATAGTAATCATTTGCTTTGCCATAGTCTATTGTATATATCTGACACCAGTTCCCTCCGCGGTAATAGTGTCTCCATAACTAGCTCGAGTGCCTCTTCTTAGCCTTTAGTGCCTCACACTTGACAGTCCACTGATAGGGAGTAAGTCTAGCGCAGTGTTTGCAGAGGCTCGTCTGTTTATCTAATTACTACATATTACTGTAAATAATCCAAGGGTCATTTACACATCTTATTCACCAGAATATAACCTTTAATTCCTGTATCCCTACTGAGGATGATGATAAGCACCTATGAAGTAGCTCTTAACAAAACTATCTTTTTAGCCTCTTAATCTCAAATTGGAAAACAAGATATGGGGTTTATATGATCAAAATTAGGTTTGAACTAGCACATTATTTATTGTTATTCATAATGTGTGACTTGACTGTTTTTGATTTTGTACATGATTGCTGCTTCAAAATGTTAAATATACATTACTAAAATACCAATAATAACTTTGTACTAGCTCACTGTTGTTAAAAATGACTAAATTGCTGAGTGAAAATCAATCTTGATTTTCAAACTTTTAACAATGATGTATCTCTTTCAACAAACAAAAGCAAAATAATTTTTTTTCAAAAACTTTTGAATCAAATAAAACACATTTAATTCAAATCTCATGTATTTAATATGTCCGTCTGCCACTCTGGAATAACTTTCAATACCTTTAACCAAAAATACGTAACTAATGCTGCATTTGCTCTACAAACCTTTAAACAAAACAAATGGAAGACAGATGTAGCAAAAACATTTTTAATACCAACAATGGATGCTAAAGTCAGAAGATTTGTGGCAGTAGAATGAGAAAAACTTAGATTAAAGTATGCAATATTACAATCTCTTGGGTGGAATGATTATAAAGAAGACAGTATTCCTTTGCAAATGAATGTTATTTCTTACCTCTGAAATCAATAAAACAAGTCTCCTATACTATACTTTCTTTCTTGCAATGAAGAGGTAGCAGAAAGGTATGACAGTCTTACAACAGTGAACACTACTCATTCCTGGTGCCAGAGTGGTGAAATTACATTTCTTAAGCCCTAATATATTATTTATGATGAGATCAACAATCTTCATGACCATGAAAATTGCACACAACAAAGTGGCTACAAAGCAGTTTATCGACACACACAATTTTCTTGACTGTGAAAACTCTCATGAGGGCAACCAAATAATGAAATTTGCATTCAACACATTACAGTGATCTGTACTTGTAAGCACAACCTCAGTACAAGCAGCAGAAGACTATATCCTAAAAATGAGTAATACAACTGTATTCAATGATTTAGTTGCTATGCCAATTATATGACAATAAACTCATATGAATATGTAATATCCACATTTCAAGAAAATCCACAATGAATTGGAATGCCTAATGTTCTCTCTTTATAATATAGTGACTTTCAATTGCTCTTTAATCTGAGGTTCTAGTATCATGGATTTGGGTTACACCCTAGACCAAGCAGTCAGCACCAGGAATAAATACATAAAAGACATGATTAAAGCTGTAATGTGTGATCATATCACTGGACTACAACTGCATGACCTATATAGTTTTAGCTGTGTCATGATGCAAATGGCAGCAGAGCCCTTTCAATTCACATATCTATCATCACAGTTGTTTATGAACAGCATATTGTATTGCATGCTTTTAGAAGGGCTGTGTATTCTTGTAAGCAGTCTTATAATGTGAAAATTTACACAATGAAACATCATTATCCTGATGACAGTGCAAAAGCTTGTCCATGATTTGGTAGTAGCAGGATGACCAGATGCATTTACATTAAACTCTTTAACATGGTGCTGTATATACAGAACTTTTTACCATGGTAGAAAAATATTCAAAAATAAAATGAAATAAAGTACTGTAGTTAATTTACAATATTTATACATTAATGAGGTGATAATAGGAGCTTAAGTCAAACAATTTGTTCATAAAATCAACTACTTTTCATAAACAATGCTTAATGTGTTAAACTGTTTGTGCCATGTGTTAATTCTAAAACATGTTCATGTCGAGCTTCCTAATGCCTTGTGCGTATAGTTTCGAAATGCAAAAGAATCCTCTTAGTTCCTCCAAAGGCAACATCAAAATCTGCAACATCAATCATCTGCAAGTCATTAGCAACAGTTATCTGTATTAACAATACAGAAGCTGCACTTGTAATTCATATTAATCTTGAATTTTCAGAAACTAGTTTTTCAAAGCATCTTCTACTAATCATAACATTTACTTTTTAAAGTAGTGAATCTAATTCATCCATCCACTTGTTTCTTGCTACATTAAGAATTTTTGACGATAATTTTTTTTCATACATATTCGCCATTTCCCACGTTAGCGAGGTAGCGTTAAGAACAGAGGAATGAGCCTTAAGAGGAAAAATCCTCACTTGGCCCCATTCTCTGTTCCTTCTTATGGAAAAGTGAAAACAGGAGGGGAAGATTTCCAGCCCCCCACTTCTACCCTTTTAGTCACCTTTTATGACATGCAGGGAATGCATGGGAAGTATTCTTTCTCCCCTATCTTTTATGTATTTATTTATTTTTTCTTGTTGCTAAAAATTAACAGGAAATTGTTCATGATCCAGATGACCGACAACCAAAAGTTTTTTCATACTATCATGTAGTGATGCTCTCATTGATAATAAATAACCTAAATTTGCAGTCAAAATCATCCTTCAACATCATAATTTAGCTGACAAGTGTCTACATCATCGACAGCAAGTTGGCACACCAGTTACCTTACATTAATTGCTTTTCACTTATACTGGACAAAGCCAACCTCTATTTCATCTATGGACCAGTCCCAAAGTAGAAAATGAACAGCTTGGTTGACTGTGAGCCTTGTCTCGCCTGGGACTCGAACCTGGGCCTGGTAAATTGGTGGGTGGTAACGCTTGACACGGGACTACGAAGAGTTTTAAACGGCCAGCTTAGGGCTCGCACTCTCCGTCTGTCTGGTTATATTTGTAATTGCATGTTTGTGCTTTTTCTTTATATAAAAAATATCTTAATAAAAATCTCATCAGAAAATTCTGTAGTTTGTTTTTACACAATACCTTGTAAAAATTGTAATATGGTTTATGATAGGCAGACTGGTGAGGATCTTTATGTTAGACTTGGGCAACATACTTATAAGAACAAGACAAGAATCAGATGATTTGTTTAATCAAGTTAAAAATTATGACCATTGCATCGACTGGAGTAACGTCATTTGAGTTCTTAACTGTAACTCCTTTACCTCGAGAAATATCAGTGAATCTTCTATTATTAAATACACAAAGAATTGTAAAATTAAATGTTAATGAACGTATATGCAAACTGGAGAGCTTTGTTGTAGGCAAGATTTATAAAGAGTTCCCTTCCTGGCATGATGCCAGACCCAAACAACGCCAAACTGAACACCACCCACCATCCGGTGACGCTTGTTTTCCAGTGGCGTCTTAGCTGCGTCTCTTCCTTGTAAATCTACTGACTGTTCTACGTCTTCAATCACATTCTTGTGTCTCCCCTGACGATGTGATCATTACACGAAAGTGCACTTGGCAACTTACCGTGTTTCATTTTCTTAGTGGTTTCATGCATATATTAGATCACGCACTCCACTGTGACCTCCTGCAATATA
>JAYMFT010116422.1:0-13381 GCA_038088735.1 Panulirus argus
AGCTTAGTCCTCTGTTCTTAACGCTACCTCGCTAACGCGGGAAAAGGCGAATATGTATGAAAAGAAAAAAAAAAAAAAATATATATATATATATATATATATATATGATGGAGCACATATGTAAAAATATGTCCTCATGGACGAATATGCAGAGATGTCTAACATTCAAGTCTACAAATGACATTCTGCAAGAGATATCCTCTTGTACAGCATGGAAAGACCCACTAAACAAACATACTAAGTTCACTTGTAAGCATGAACATATAACTGCTATACCTACAATTTCTTTCATAAGTTAATGGGATAGAAACTGATTAGCCACATGCCTAACAGCCAAACAAATAACTTGCAATGTCTTGGTTTAGGTAAAGGACCCTGCATCTCTGTTAAGTCTTTATTCAAGCTTGTACTTCAATATTTTCGTAGTCAGGCTCTAAACTCTCCTACCTACACTTTTCTCTTTAAACAAAGCAAAACCCATGAGTAAATCTTGACTCAGTTTATCACCAGTAAAAAAATCTCATGTCTGAGTAATGTTTCATACTTAAGAAAATATTCTGACAAACAAAACTTAGCAAATGTCTACATACCATTGGTTCATTGCTCTTCACCAGCTGTACAATTTTTACCGTTTCTTCATCTTCATCAACTTCTATTGGAATCTCTGGCAAATGTGGTACAAAGTCCTTGGCTGCAATACTATCATGAGCTTGAAGAACTCCCTGTAAGAGTATAAAAAATTGCCTAAATAGGTATTAAGAAATGAGGATAAATAAATGGATGTTTCAGTTGTTTGTGATCAAACTACAAAGATATGTAAAAGAATTTCCTATGGATATATGCCTCTAACCTCCTAGTTGTTTCTCTCCTTATTATGTGATAGCTGAAAATACTCAGCAGAATGAAGAGTAGGAATGCAGACAAAACATATATACAATAACCTCTCGATTTAATGGACCCCTATAAAACGGATTTTGGATTTAACGGACTGGGCAAATAATAATACATTAATAATACTTGAAAAAGTAAAAAAAAATCTCAAACACCGCACCATGCGCATTTCATATCGCACTTGTTTTTGGTAGTGTGGGATATGCATGCTTTGTTTCAGTCTTATAAGGGAGCTTTGACACCAACGTGACACATGGCAGGATGGCAAGTGGCAGGAGGGAAGTGGCAAGTGACATGCAACATGCTGATTTCAGACAAAAGTGACAAGTGACATGGTGCCCCAGCTCAGTTCACATGATGTTGTCATGGGATGTTGATGCCTATATAATTGCTCTGATCAGTCTTGTAATCACTAGAAGAAAACGTAAGAAGAAGTGGTGGGTACATCCATATCTCAGAGACATTGTAAGGATTCACAGTGCTTATGTAATTGCAAGGCTCATCCTTTGAGTTGTAATCTAGTGATGTTATGTCATACATACACTTGTAGGTTTCAGCAGCTTGCACAAAGTTTACGTTAAATGTCTCACTTTCTGGTAGAGGCATGCTGAATAACTGTTCATGAGAACAAGTAGAAATCATGTACTCCTCTCCACAGACTGTGTGACTGAGGCAGTTTTGTAAAATGTGACTGGTGTAAATGTGCTAGGAGACTCTTCAAAATCCAATACATATGCCATAAATCCGCTAGTTTTTTTGTATCTTTAATGTTATTTGTATAATAGTCATCTTGGTTATTAATCATGCTGGTGTGAAAGCTCTGTTAAATTTGACAACACTGGGCTGAAGTTGCACATCGCATGCTGAAGAAAAACGATCTGGTCCAATCCTGGAGTGGCATCCAAGTGACACGTGGCACATGCAACGTGTCACGTCACTCATGTGTGAAATATTTCATTTGTTTCTAAAGATTCGTTTTCAAGTGGCATGCCACATGCGACGTGTCACTTTGGTGTGAAAGCTCCTTAGTCTGCCTCAAGCTATCGTTCTGTCAGGTTGTATACAAAGAATTGTGACAAATTATTAATAATTTTGCATACCTTACAATTCAAAATGGCATCAAGTGATAGAGTTAAAAGAAAGCATGTGAACTAAATATTCTATCACTGCATATTGTATATTGTATCAAAAAATGGTTATATCATTGATTTAATGGACTTTTGGGATCAACAGACACCCTTCTCCCCCTTATTAGTCCGTTAAATCTAGGGATTACTGTATCTCAGAAATGAGGTTGTGAAGATAAGCCTTCTAACAGTTAAGTTTACTTATCCACAGTAGTACTACTCCAAGTAAGTGAAACCAAGTAATTCACAATTTGGTCCAAGCCTCCTTTAATTCAGCCCTCTAATTTCCATTAACACTTTAAAAAATTTGTACCCTAAAAATGTTTTTATACTTAAAGAATGAAAGATAAACACCATAAAAGTAAACTTAGCCTACAGAAACAAAGTAATATGTGAAAAGTCTTTATTGTGAACTTTATCTGTAACATTTATGCAGATAATATATATTTTTTTTTTCATACTTGAGCACTGTTTCCCACTTGATCATCGTTTCCAGCATTGGCAAAATAGCATCAGGAATAGACAAAGCAAGGCCACATCCACTCACATGCATTCTCTAGCTGTCAAGTGTAATGCACCAAAATGACAGCTCCCTATCTACAACCAGTCCCCACAGACCTTTCCATTGTTTACTATGGACACTTCATATGCCCTGGTTCAGTCCACTGCCAGCACATCAACCCCAGTATAACTCATCATCAAAATTTACTCTGTCTCATGCGCACCTTTCAACCTCCTGCATATTAAGGCTCCTATCGCTCAAAATGTTTTTCACTCTACCCTTCCATCTCCAATTTGGTCTCCCAGTTTTCCTCATTCTCCCCACTTCTGACACATATATCCTCTCTGTCAACCTTTCCACACTCATTCTTTTCATATGTCCGAACCATTTCCACTCTCTCAACCACACTCATTTTATTACCACAAATCTCTCTTGCCCTTTCATTACTTTCTCTACCAAACTGCCACACACCACATATAGTCCTCAAACATTTCATCTCCTGCACATCCACTCTCCTCAGCACAGCCTTATCTACAGCCCATGCCTCTCATCCATATAATATTGTTGCATCTACAATTTCTTCAAACATACTGAATTTTTGCCCTCGCAGATAACATTCTCTGTTTCTACACATTCTTCAGCATTCCTAGAACCTTTGCCCCCTCCCCAACCCTATGACTTACTTTCACTTTCATGGTTCCATTCACTGCCATGTTAATTCCCAGATACATAAAACACTTCACTTCCTCCAATTTTTCTCCATTCAAACTCACATCCCAACTAACCTGTCCCTCAACCCTGCTAAACCTAATAACGTTGCTTTTATTCACATTCACTTTCACCTTTCTCCTCTCACAAACCTTTACAAAGTGAGTCATCAACTTCTGCAGTTTCTCACTCAAATAAGCCACCAATGCTGTATCATCAACAAACATACAGGTGCACATCAGAGGGCTTCTCATCCCCCACAGACTGCATACTCACCACTCTCTCCAAGACCCTTGCATTTACCTCCCTCAACAACCTATCTATAAGCAAGTTGAACAACCATGGTGACTTCACACACCCCAACCACAAACCAACCTTCACTTGGAACAAATCACTCTCCTCCCTTCTTGTTAAAAACTTTTTTTTTTCTTTTTTAACAGAGAACTGAGTCATGGGCCAATCAGGCCTCCTGTTGTCTATCTTTCTCATGTTAACTTGCATAAACACCCTTGAAAAAACTCAGTGCTACTAGCAAATTTTCTCCCACACTGTATATTCTTAAAACCTTCCAGAAAGCATCACTGTCAACTCTATTATATAGCTTCTCCAGATCCATAATGGCTACATATATATCCATCTGTTTTTTTAAGTATTTCTCACACACATTCTTCCAATTATACACCTGATCCACACATCCTCTACCACTTCTGAAATCATACTGCTCCTCCCCAATCTGCTGCTCTGTACATGCCTTCACCCTCTCAATCAACACCAATACACCTTATCCAGTATACTCAACAAACTTAAACCTTTGTAGTTTGAACACTCACCTTCATCCCCCTTGCCTTGATACAATGGCATTATGCATGCATTCTGCCAATCCTCAGGCACCTTAACATGATCCTTACATACACTGAAATTCCTTATCAACCAATCAAGAACACAATCACCCCCTTTCTTAATAAATTTAACTGCAATACCATCCACTCCAGCTGCCTTTCCACAATTCATCTTATGCAAGGTTTTCACCACCTTATCTCTCCATCAAACCACTCTCCATGACTATTTTACTTCACATACCACCCCAGCCCAAACACCCTACATCTGCCACTCTATCATCACACACATTTAACAGTCCTTCAAAATACTCACTCCATCTCCCCCTCACTTCATCACTGCCTGTTACCACTTCATCGTTTGCCTCCTTCACTTGTGTTCCCAACTGTTCTCTTGTCTTTCACACATTACTTACCTCCTTCCAAAACATCTTATTCTCCCTAATATCTACTGATACTCACTCACTCCAACTCTGCCCTCTTTTTCAACCTTTGCACCTTCCTCTTGACCTCCTGCTGCTTTCTCTTATACATCCCCCAATCATTTCCACTTCTTCCCTGTAAGTTCTGCCAAAGTGCCTCTCTTTTCTCTTTCACTAGCAACTTTATTTCTTCATCGCACCACTCTCAGCCCTTTTTAATCTGTCCACCACTCACCTTTCATATGCCACATGCATCTTTTGCACATGCCAGTACTGCTTACCTAAATGCACACCATTCCTCACCCACTCCCCTTGCTTCATTTGCTCTCATCTTTTGCCATTCTACACTCAATCTCTCCTGGTATTTCTTCACACAAATTTCTTTTCCAAGCCCACTTACTCTTACAACTTTCTTCTCCCTCACACTTTTTCCTTTATTTCAAAAATCCCTACAAATGTTTGCCCTTCCCTCAACAAGATAGTTATCAGACATCCCACTAACTGCCCCTCTCAGCACATTTACATCCAAAAATCTCTCTTTTACATGCCTATCAATTAATGTGTAATCCAATAATGCCCACTGACCATCTGTCCTACTCACATAGGTATACTTGTGTACGTTCCTCTTTTTAATCCAGGTATTCCTAATCACCAGGGAGCTTCAAAAAGGATACTTGTGTGAAGTAATACCACAAAATATTGAGTGTAGTATGCAAAAGGTGAGAGGAAATGAAGTGAGAGGAGTGGGTAAGGAATGAGATGTACTTAAGGAAGAGGTGATGGCATGTGCAAGAAATACATGTGGCATGAGAAAGGTAGGAGGTGGGCAGATTAAGAGAGGGTAGTGAGTGGTGGGATGAAGAAGTAAAGATGCTAGTGAAAAGGAAAAGAAGTGGGAAGTATTTACAAGGAGGGAGTACAAATGATTGGGAGACACATAAGATAAAGCAACAGGGGGTCAAGAAGGTGCATGAGTTGAAAAAGAGGGCAAATGAGAACCGGGGTGAAAGTGTATCATTAAACTATAAGGAGAATTGAAAATGTTTAGGAAGGAGGTAAATAATGAGCGAAAGACAAGAGAACAAATGGGAACATCAGTGAAGGAGGTAAAAGGGGAAGTCATAACAGGCAATGATGGAGTGTGTAGCATAAGGTCGTATCAAAAGAATCGATAAAACTCCAATTCTCTATTAAACAACCAACAGCAACTTGTACAGGGTGAGAGAGAGTGGATGAGCCAGGTGCCTGGCTGGGACTGATGCAGCACAGGCTAGCTGCCTTGATAATAACAACAGTAATGAGTTGACCAAAGCAAACTACCAACCTATGGTTGTTCGTTACATTAGCTACTCATCACATCTCTCTTTCTTTAAAGAAAACAAAGCAATCTTGATATAAAACAAAACCATTAGTTACACATATAAAAAGAGAATCATTCTTGTAAAGTGGAATGCTTATAATATGCTAAAACAATGCACATTAATTGCCTCATTAAAGGATATTTAAATAGTAATCAAAACATCCTACAAATACATAACTTAAAATTGTAATATCTCTGCCTCAACACTATCTCAATCTTATTGAGAATAATTGCATAAAAAATAAACTAATCATTTATTCCAAAAGGTATTGGTGCCCTTTTGATCCTGGTGGAGCAATGCAGTGGAGCATGTGGAGAGGTTGAACTGTCAGGAGACATGACCATGGGCTCTATCTGGGTTGGTTGCTGGTCCACTGGGGCTGACTGCTATGGTGCATGTCCCCTAAATTCTGGGATTGAAACTGCCTCAGTCTCATCACATCAACATAGTGCTTGATGTCTCCCCTGCATTTCCTGCTCACCCACGCCCTCCCAGCTACTCCCCTCCACCAATCTCTCTCCTCTTTGAAGTTGATGATGTTTTCTTCAATCACAAACCCTGACTAGATAAGATCGAGGAAAAACTTCCTTGATGCATAGCCCTGGTGTCCACTCCTTGCTGCCTGGAAGTCTCATATGTAAAACATCTCCTGGAAATACTGGGTTTAAGGGAAGCAAGCTTCGATTGTGCCTGTTTAGCTTTCTTCCCAATGATATCCCTGTTGTCTTGCTCTGTCGAGTAGCGTGGATTTAATAAGTTTGCTGTACATGGCATTATAGTCTTACACCGACAACCCATTAAGAGTTGAGCTGGACTTGAATGCATGCCCTCACTTGGAGTATTTTGCCAGTTTAACAGTGCCAGGAACTCAGAGTGTCCTAACAATTTACATTTTGTAAAAAGCCTCTTCACAGTCTTCACACCTGCCATTCAACTGCAGATACTGTGGACTGGAGGTGATATGCTCAAATGACCATTTGTTGGCAAAGGCTTGGAACTCTGCTGTGCTGAACTGTGGAACGTTGTCTAGTACTCCATGTAGGGCAAAGATGTCCTGTATTTCTCTTATCACTCCTTTTGAAAAAAGATTTGTAACACAGGCAACATCAATATAATTACTGTGATTGTCCAACACAACCAGTGAATCTGGATTTTCAAAATGGCAAATGTCAGCTCCCACCTTAGCCAAGAGTGGAAAGAAAAATGACTCATTAGAGGCTCCTTCTTCGGAGTGTCTTTTTCCCTTAGGCAAGCATCACACTGAGAAACCAGCACTTTTAAATCGGATGACATTCCAAGCCAGAATAATGCTTCTCTCATGCAACACAGGCAACCATCAAACCCAATGTGACCTTGATGAACAATGCTCAGCATCTCCTTCCTCAACAATACTGGCACCATGAGTCTATTTCCTTTGTATATCATCTCTATAGTTAAAGAAAGGATGTACAGTAACTGGAACTTCCATTTTTGTATCTGGCTATCCTGCTATAATTACTGTGGACAATACCTTTAAGGCTTCGTCCTTTTCTATGTGCTTCTTGATTTCCTGAATACTTCTTTCACTCACCATCAGCATGTTGTGATATCGTACCTTCTGAAGTATGTTAACAAGTGATGAGTTTTCCATGCCCAGCAAGAGATAAGCATGACAGAGGGCATCTGCCAATTCTATATTCTTTCCTTTTATATATTCCACTGTGGTACTGGAATAGCAGTAACATTTTCTGTAAATGTGCTGGTGCAGCACCCAAAGCCTTTTTGAAGATGGATTCCAAAGGCTGATGATCTGTCTGCATTGTCACTGACTACCTTCCAAATAGATACTGGTAGAAATGCTCACATGTAAAAACAATAGATAGACATTCCTTCTTGATCTGGGCATTCCAATGTTCAGTACTTGTAAGACCACAAAAAGCATAAAAACAGGCTGTTCCTTGTGCATAAGTACCACTCCCAGACCAGACTGTGATGCATCACCCTTTACAGTAACCTCTTGGTTCATGTTATAATAACACAGGACATGTGCACTACTGACAGCTTTCTTTAACTCCTCAAAAGAAATTTTTTTGTGCTTTTTACCACCCGAACATGATGTCTTTTTTCGTTAATTCCCTTTGAGTTTTCATCATATCTACCAAACTGGGTAAAAAAATTGGACAGGTATTAAATCATTCCTAGAAAACGTCTCAAGTCAGACATCAGTTGGAGCCAGCATTTCCCTCAAAGCCTTAATTTTTTGAGGCACAGGTTTCATCTCTTCTGGCATTAATGTATGGCCAACAAAAGGAACCTCTCCAAGCCTGAATTGAAGTTCTTCTTTTCCAAGCACAACGTTTCCCTCTTCACATCTGTGCAAACAGTCATGTAGTTTTTAGTCGTGGTCCAGAATTGCCTCAGATTCAGTCTCACTGCAATCATAAACTATGAAGTCATCAGCTACAACTTCAACTCCTGTTAAGCCTTCGACCAGTTGATGCATATGACACTGGAACATTTCTGCTGCAGAACTGATTCCGAACATCATCCTGAGCCATTGGTACTTGCCAAAAGGGGTATCAAAGGTAGTCAAATATGAACTAAGATCTTTCAACTGTACATGCCAAAATCTCTGCATCACATCCAGAATGGTAAAGACAAGAGCCCCAGATGATCTTGTGGCTATGTCCTTAATTACTGGGCATGAGTAGTGTTCTCACATAATTGCCTTGTTTAGATCCTTTGGGTCGAGGCAGATCAGCAACTTTTCATTTTTCTTTGGTACTACTACCCATTGATGACACCCAAGTGGTTGGCACTTCCACTTTAGCAATAATTCCCAGAGCTTCTAAATGGTTCATTTCCTCACACAGACGAGAAAATAACACTACAGGTACACGAAGAGGCACATTTTGCACTGGAGACACTGATTCATCCACTCGAATTTTGTAAGGTGTCATCAACTTACCAACCGATTCCCTGAATACTTTGGGGTATTGTTTCAGTACCTTTTCTTTAGTAACAGCCTCACTGAATGTTTGTGTAGTATAGACATTGGCTCCCTTACAGTTTTCCAAT
This sequence comes from Panulirus argus, assembly GCA_038088735.1. Lineage (NCBI taxonomy): Eukaryota > Metazoa > Arthropoda > Malacostraca > Decapoda > Palinuridae > Panulirus > Panulirus argus. Next base: position 8,905 of record JAYMFT010116422.1, read on the forward strand.
GGGTTGAGTGTGTTGTTATCTTTTATTTCTAACAATCCAAGAATTACACTTGCTTTGTATTGCACAAATGAATGATACTGTTTACCCCTGAGAAGTCTGCTGTCTAAATAACATGAATGGTTTCTTCGTTCCACTTTAATACTCACACATCCAAATGAATGGGTGCCTTTCTGTCCATACCCATACAGAACAATGTTGGAGTGTTGCACTTTCTCCAACTGGTAGTCCTTTGATGGCACTTTATATATATGTACAGGCAACATGTTGCAAGCTGCACCACTATCACTTTGGAACCTAATATAACACTTTGTTCCAGTTTTCAGAGTAACTGTGTGCTCTGTTTTGAGTCAGACACTAAACACAGTCTTTACTGTACACACCTCTGATTCAGAGTCTTCTACATCAAAACTGCCAGTAACAACATTGATTCCATGTATCCCAGAATGAAAGTTCGTTTTCTTAAAGTGTTGGCACTTTACTCTAAAGTGGTTTCGACCTTTACTATTTCAACACACTTTGCCCCAGGCTGAGCAACTTTCCCTCCGCTTCATGTGCCTTCTTCCACAAAATCTAGAGTTAGAGATCCATCCTGAACTTGCAGACAACTTAATACTTGTATCTTTTTCCACTGGCTTAACCACACCACTCGGCTGATTCTCTCTGTGTAAAAAGACATGTACATTTCCACTGTTTATTTCATCCGTTTTTCTTTGCTGAGCATTGAACACTTCACTGGTTCGACATATTTCTAAAGTGCAGTTTAAGGTTAAATTTTTCTCTCAAAATAAACAATACTGAACTTATCATGTATGCCAAATATCATGCGATCACTTGTTAATTGATTTGGTGTAATATTATCAAAATCACATATAAGGGCAAGCTGACGAAGCACAGTGACATACCGTTCAAACGACTCACTCAGCTGTTGTCCATGTAGGTTGAACCTGTACCTCTCAAGCGCTATGTTGCGCAAGGGTTGGTAATAGTCTTTAAAAGCTTGGAGCACTTGTTTTATGTCTTTCTTTTGCTCTGCATTTAATCTGAATGCATCAAAAACCTTGTGCAATTCAGGTCAAATTACAGTCAACAACACCGATACTTGAACCTCTGGTTTCTTATTGCTTAGTTTTGTCACCAGTACATAACACTCCCATTGGCTTCTCCTGTCCCTCCACAACTCAGTTGCATTCTGCTCGTGGATCTCAAAATATGGTGGGGGCTGAAAGAGGTGTGACAGCACCGTAACTAGCCTTCAAAATGTCGTCCAGTTCCCCGCTGTCACCTTCTACTGTTAGGTCATATTAAAAGCATCGATAAAACTCTAATTGTCTTTGAAACAACCAAGAGCAATATGTACAAGGTGAGTGAGAGTGTACAAGCCAGCTGCCTGGCTGGGACTGATGCAACATGGGCTACCTGCCTTGACAATAGCAACAGTGACAAGAGTCAACCAAAGCCAACTACCAACCTATGGTTGTTCGTTACATTAGTTACTCATCACAAAGTGGGGGGAGATGGAGTGAGTATTCTGAAAGATTGTTGAATGTGTTTGATGATAGCGTGGCAGATGTAGGATGTTTTGGTCTGGGTGGTGTGTGAAGAGAGAGAGCCAAGGAGAGTGGTTTGGTGAAGAGAGAAGAGGTGCTGAAAGCCTTGCAGAAGATGAAATCTGGCAAAGATGCAGGAGCAGATGGTATCACAGTTGAATTTATTAAGAAAGGGGGTGACTGTGTTCTTGAGTGGTTAGTAAGGATATTCAATGTATGTATGGATCATGGTGAAGTGCCTGAGGATTGGCAGAATTCATGTATAGTGCCATTATATTAATGCAAAAGTAATAAAGGTGTGTTCAAACTACAGATGCATAAGTTTGCTGAATATACCTGGTAATTTGTATGGGAGGGTATTAATTGAGAGGGTGGAGGCATGTACAGAACAGAGCATCAGATTAAGGAGGAGCAGTGTGGTTTCAGAAGAGGTAGAGGATGTGGGGATCAGGTGTCTGCTTTGAAGAATGTGTGAGAGATGTACTTAGAAAAAAAATGGATTTATTTGTGGCATTTATGGATCTGGAGAAGGTATATGACAGGGTTAACAGAGATGCTTTGTGGAAGGTCTTAAGAATAAATGGTGTGGGTGGTAAGCTGCTAGAAGCAGTGAGAAGTTTTTATCAAAGGTGTAAAGCATGTGTATGAATTGGAAGACAGGAGAGTGACTAGTTTCCAGTGAAGGTCAGTCTGCAGCAAGGGTGTGTGATGTCACCATGGTTAAGAGTAAATGTGAATAAAAGCAGGGTTGACAGACAAGTTAGCTGGAATGTAAGTTTGAATGGAGAATAACTGGAGGTAGTGAAACGTTTTAGATATCAGGGAGTGGACTTGGCAGCAAACAAAACCATGGAAAAGAAAGTCAGTCATAGGGTGGGGGAAGGGGCAAAGGTTCTGGGAGCAATGAAGAATGTGTGGAAAGGGAGAACATTATCTTGGAGAGCAAAAGTGGGTATGTTTGGAGGAATGCTAGTTCCAAGAATACTATATGGTTGCGAGGCATGGGCTACAGAGAGGGTTGTGCTGAGGAAGATGGATGTATTGGAAATGAAATGTTTGAGGACAATATGTGGTGTGAGGTGGTTTGATCGGGTAAGTAATGAAAGGGTAAGAGAGATGTGTGTTAATAAAAAGAGTGTGATTGAAAGAGCAGACGAGGGTGTGTTGCAATGGTTTGGACATATGGAGATAATGGGTGAGGAAAGCTTGACAAAGAGGATATATATGTCATAGGTGGAGGGAACAAGCTGAACCAAGAGATCAAATTGGAAGCAAAAAGAATGAAGCGAAAAAAATTTTTGAGCAATCAGGGCCTGAACATGCAGAAGGGGGGAAAGGCATGCATCAAATAGAGTGAACTGGAACGATGTGGTACACTGGAGTCAATGTGCCATATGTGGACTGAACTAGGGCAAGTGAAACGTCCAGGGTAAATCATGGAAAGGTCTGTGGGGCCTGGAAGTTGATAGCAAGCAGTGGTTTTGGTGCTTTACACATGACAGCTTCTGTATGGATGTGAGTGGATGTGGCCTTTCTTCTTCTTTTCCTGACACTACCTTGCTAACGCAGGAGGTGATAATGCTGTTTCCTGAGGGGCAGGGTGGTGCCAGGAATGGATGAAGGTGAACAAGTATGAATGTGTACAGCCTGCTGAATAAGTTCGCAGAGAGTCCGAGAAGGTTGATGGGTGTAAGGTAAGGTGGAATCTGGTAACACTGCATAGTATGAGATGTTGTGTATTCAAAGTTTATAATCAGCAGGCTTACAGCTATGATAAAAATTGCTTATCATACATATAGTAGTAAGATATGAGAAGGATGAAATAAAACACATGGATCAGAAGTTAAATATAAAACGTTTGCAATGTGTGTATCAAAATCACACATAGGCTAGTTTGTCACAGCTGTCGTACAGTGTTGGGCGAAAACTAAGTTTAAATACCTAAGAGTCCATCTAACACTGACCAGTTACGTTTCATGACTTAAATGTATGACATTATTGAACACTTGATTATAAAGTGTGAATATAACACAAATAATTCCAGACTACATTCGTTGCTGATTGCAGGCACAAGTGGGGGAGAGAGACCATAGGATGGGGGAGGGGTGGGGGGAGAAACAAGAAGAGGGCAAAGGGGGATGTCCTGAAAAAATTAATAAGGACTGAAGGGATGTGATCGAAAGAATGACAATGGGAACAGAGCAGAAATGATTGTGAAATAGTAAAGTGCTTAATAACAGATTATTATCACCATACTGGTGAATATCAAAGATAACCTTATCTACAGTACTCATTTACCTCGACGTATTTTAGGTTAGAGCAGCAAACTTATCACACAATATTCACTTCCCTGCACGCACTCAGTGATACACAAACTCACTTTTACATCCTGACCCACTCACACCAACTTTCTCCCATATCAGCATTCAACGTTTCGGCTTCAAGTAATGGCTGAAACAGCGTTGTTCATATGAACTTGGAAACCAAGGTATGAATGGGGTTTACCTCCATGGTTTGGCACCAATCCTTACACTCGATAGCAGTTGCAAGTTTGTCATCAATGGAAATGGACTGCCATCATGATAAACTAACTCACAGAGGTAGATTTATAGGCATGAAGGATTGGAACTTGGCATTTCACAGGGTACAGTTTACAAGTGGTGGAGGAGCTGGCTCAAGGAGGAGAATTTACGAGATCGTCTGAGGTCAGATGCACCTAAGAAAACCACAGCTGAAAAAGATCAATGTATCCTCGCAGCAGTAACAGAGGATTCCAAGACCAATGCTGTAGCTCTCCGGGATGACCTGCAACTCCAAGTCTCAGTCTGCACACTGTAAAATCAGCTTCACTAATTTTTTTTTTTTTTTATGTTGAAGGCTCCAGTCACGGACAAAAGTCCACATCAAGGCCTGGCCCTAATTGAAATATA
>JAYMFT010116433.1:0-13381 GCA_038088735.1 Panulirus argus
ATATATACAGCGTTAATGGGATGGCCTTGATTAGGGCCTTAGCTGCCCGTGCCGTCTCAGCTAACATAGAAAAAAAAAAAGTGAGGAACACTGAACTTCGAGCAACGCAAGTAGCAAACACAAAATGTTTTGCTACATCCTCACGTCTGTAGTCACAATGCTACACGATATATTACCGAAATGGTGCAAATAGTCTGAGAAAATATTGTTTTGTAAACTGGCATGACATATTAATACGGGTTCTTACATAATTCTGAAGCAAGATTGGTTCTGAATAGTCATTATGATTTAACCTACTGGAATATAATCGTGTTTCAAATTCTACTCTAATACGATTCTATATTCTATGAATCATACGAATTTAATTTAACTTTTACACACACATAAACAAATCTGATGTTACTATAAACAAGTAATGTTACTCTCTTAGATGTGGTATTTCTTTACATTAAAAAAAATCTGTTATAACTGGTCTTCAAATCTCTAGTTGTGGTCTAACATGAAAAATAATCAACAGATGTGTATAAAAGAAGGCGAGATGAGTAAGGGGGACACGGTATCCTAAGCAATATGACATAACGCTCAGGGAGAAACACGAAACCCCGTTGCAACAGAGGAGGTCAGCACGAGATCTCTTCATCCCACATCCGACGTCACAAAAACGAAAAATCATTCTATACCGATGACGTCATTGAAATCAAAAGACAAATAAGAAACATTGAGGTAGATTCTGCACCAGTGCTATTCCAAAATAATCAACAGATACACTTTCAGCACACCAGGATTCTTACACAGGCAAATTACGGAACATAAGCAACAAATTCACAACGGGATTCCTCACCTCTCCCAACTTATCAAGTTTTGTATAGGTTTCCATCCGCCCAAAACCGATTTCTGACAGAGATTGTCTACGAGAGGCCCTGCTGAGGGGCCCGTCTGGGCTGATGGACTGTTTCTGGAGAAATGCATCTGGCACCCGAAGATCCGCTGGCAATGATAACCGTTTGTTGATATCCTGCAGAGAGCAAAAGGAAGAGCGTTATATTGCATCAATATATAAATCCACAGGCAAACATCAAATCTAGTCTTTGGACCTGAAAAAAAATAATGATAATTCTGTTTAGCATGGTCATTTCAACTGTCCTTACGAACTAAAAAAAAATGTAAAAAACTAGGTTTTTATAAATATAAGTAATTCACTTTCCACTCTCATTCAAGACGCATATAATGATCGAACACACACGGTATTCTGATGACACAGAGACGTCGGTTTGGAAAACTGAAAAAGCTTCTCTTTCGCATTCAAGAGCCGTCCCATCAGGGTAATCAGGGTCGCAAGCCTTCGTCCCTCAACGTTTGCAGTGAGGACGCGCCACCGCACGACGCTGACCACTCAGCCATGGCAGCGGCGGCGACTCGCTCATGCCAGACCCGCTGTGGGCCAGCCAGCGACTGCCACTGACACTGTGTCATCGACCCGCTCACTCCCAAGCACCTCAGCTGCTCGTATCGCAGGCATCGAGCCCAAGGCGGGCAAGGAAGTAGAGAGAAAAGGGGTTTTACAACGTCCGGATCCCACACATCCCTCCCCTGCCGTCTGTCCTACAAACATGAGAGGAGAGCTTGAAGAAAAAGTTTCTGTTGAGGAAACGAAACCCAGAAGTAAAAATAAGAGTCGCCTGTGATTTGGTGGCACATCCCTTTCTCCTGAAGGCGGAATCCCCAGAGGCACACACACGGTAAACCTACATCATATAAATTAAGGCCCCGCCTGGCTAAGGCGCCACATGACTACCAAACACCACTTTTCTTGGTTCCTTTTTCCGGTGGAAAGTTTCTGAGTTAGGCTAAGGTAGAAGCCACCTTTTTCTCTGATCGTGTGCTACGGCATAAAGCCCAGGCTGAGCCAATAAAACGAGTTTCTTAAATGCATTTAGATCTTGATTTGAATCTGTGGACTTTGCAGTGTTACAACGTAATGGTTGTACAACGAAATAAACCGGGTACAGATATTCCTCGTCCTGCATCCGTGGAAGACTTCACCAAGACAGCATCATTTCCTAATGTCCAGCTAAATATATTAGAAACGTTTCAGTCTTCCCCAGACACTATCAGGAGAATATTGTGCACCCTGGGACCATGAAACCCATGTTGACATATAAATCCTTCTGAAAGAGGTTTTCAGGTCCCAAGGCGCACAATCAACGGTCCCATTGATAATCCCTGAAGACCATAAGACCTCTAAGAGTTTTGGCGGGGCATAAGACATGATGTTCTCTAGATGAAGTCTTCCAAGAGTGGATGACAATTAGGCTATTTCTAAAATAATACTTTTAGTCGCACCCAAAAATCCAATGTCTGGGTTTATCTTAGCCCAAAAGAGATTGTTGTTACAGAGGAGACGATTCTTGTGTCTAGATATAGCCAGTAATTCACAAATTCTTCCCCAGAACCAAAAGCTAAGGAAAAAAATAAAGAATATTCATGAGAAGCTGAGGAACTAAACTACCAGAAAAAAAATAAAAGATTAAATTGCAAAAGTTCTAAGACTTCTGAAAGCTCTTACTTGGGCTGCAGCAAAGCAGCAGCTGGTCTGCTCAAAGAGATAAGACTGAAGGTTATGCCAAACAGAGCCAGACAAATTAATACCAAAACCCAGGGACGAGGGTTCTTGAAAGCCTCTCTTATTAGAGGCAACGGCGTTACTATCCTTATTTCTGTTGTGACAATGGACAGAGAAGAATCTTAAACATTAGAGACATACGGCTTCAATCATGCCCAAGACAACACAGTCTTCAAGGTAGGACTAAGAGATTTTCCTGACCATTTGGCACTGCCTTTAAGCAGAAGAGCACTGTTACAAAAGAGACCGTCTGTTGGGCATTTTCCTTACCTATGCCTGTTGAAGTGGATGAGAAAACTAACATATGCAAATTCCAAGTTCCAGGACTTTGAGGCTGGAGTCCTGTGAAAGAGATGAGATGGTCCAGGAGAACCTGAGGTATCAACCAAGGAGTATACGGAATAGCTGGTGGGGTCTCTGGCTCCAGCGATGTATGTCCTACTGTGCGCTACGAGCTTTACTTTATCTTCCAAAACCAGTTAGTGAGAGAAAACTTTTTCTCAGAGGATACACCATGGGGTATAGACAAACTGGTTCTAATATTCCCCTAGTACGGACTGAGCATCTGCTGCATCTGTCTTCGAGTCTAAAACTATAATTCAACTGACTAGTCATCCCATCCCGTCGAAGGAAGACATAACTACAAACTACGTAAAAACAAGGCCCTCAGAATAATCAATGATCGCCCAGCAGTCACCTGACACTCAACACCTGCTCAGCAAAAACACTTCCCATAAAATCTCATTTCATTATACTCGGCATTCAATTCCTTGCAACAGCTCTAAACACAATAACAAACCACCAACCCCAAGTATAAATGGATTACCCTGCTTGACACTTTAGCAATCTATACCCACACATCCTCCTTCCACCAGCAAACATGACACTGACTCAACACATACACAAAATAATGACTCAACAAGCATTAAACAACCGCCCTCTCAACCCAACCCAGCCCTCCTAACCCAGTCTTAAATCCTACATCTCAAGACATACACCCATCTGTAACTATACTCTTCCGGCATGCAGTACGTAAGACACATACTCGTCTGTGTTCTGATACCCAGTCATCTCTAGAACACTACAGACACACACTCAACGTATCACAGGATCCGCCATGCCCTACATGCAACTTTCACGGTGAATTCACTGAACTACACCTTCACACTCCTGTACTCACCCCACTCAGACAAACATAGTATCACCGCACCGGTGGTCCTGCGCAGCGGATACAAGCAGCTTCCAGAGCAGTGTGGGAGCTGGACAGAAGGGCTCCCTGGGGCAGGAGAGTAAGTTATATCCACAGGTAGTAACACAGTGGCTCTCAGTCCGAGAGATCCAGCTGGGATGCCACTCCTAACAGAAAGCCCCCTGCCCCGTGGACATTTCTGCTGAAATTGTCTGATCTCGATTGGGTATCTGCCCACACACTGCATACTCCTTGGAGATAACAGCCGTGTACAGAAGGGCGTTTGGACTCATCCAAGGGGAGAGTCTTTTCAAGTTAACTCTTATAGGAAGGGATTAGCAAGAGCCTTTGCTCATCGGGCTACGTAACACCAAAGCAGAGCCTTTGCTCATCGGGCTACGTAACACCAAAGCATTGTTCATTAAATATAAATTCCGTACTCTGGACTCAGGACATTGAAGGACAAGAAAAACTATGGGTAAACAACTTATTTACTTATTTATATATATATATATATATATATATATATATATATATATATATATATATATATATATAAAGGACATTTGTCCCTGCATCCAAGGTACCTCATCAACATGACACTCTGAAGAATGGAAGTCCTATCTTTGATTTCATGCACCTGTCCAACCCGTCGAAGAATCACTAGAGCTCTTACGAGGTATGGGTTTCTGGAGGTTCTCTGCGTCAGTCCACCAAATTAAGAACTGAAAAACTCTTCAGGAAGTGCTCTTGGTAGATGCCTACTTTCTCCAGGGACGATTCAGTTTACCCAGAAGGTAATCTCCTTGGCCAGCAGCCTCGTTGATACTTTGTGTAGTCTTAAGGGGCTAAGCTGCTGGACTGGGTCGTTGGTCGACCAAGCTGTTGGAAGCCGCAGCCCGCAGGCCCACACAGCCCCCACAGCTTGACTGGTCTGGTAAACTTTGCAGGTCCTTGTCTAGTGCACTCTTGTACTTCTCTACCGTGTATTCCATCCTACTGCTGATGGTAGATGGCGCTGCGTTGAAGAGTGTTGGGCCTCGGATGTTTAAGCTCATTTCGTGCATATAGCACCTCTGGATTTCAAAGGCAGTATTTCACAAAGTCTTTAATGACTCTCGTGCTTGTAGGAAGCTATTTCCGAGTGTACGTTGGGAACCAAACCTTCCCGGATATTCCAGGTACGTACAGATGATGATATGCGTAACTCTTCCGTCTGCGCTCCTGGGAATACATCCTCCGTGTTTTTAATCCTTCCGAAGAATTGAGCCTTGTTCTGTCGCCAAACTGGGCGGCAAAATGTAACTTTAAATGAAGTTGCTATGGTCGATCTTGAGAAGCTACAGTCTGGGACCGTAAGGCAATCGCAGGGTTTGCGTAGAGGCAGAGGGACAGTGTGAGAGTTCCTCATTGTTCCTAGCCATATCATAGGGCTGGGTCAGCCTGCACACAGTCTGCAGCAGCTGTGGCTGCCTACTCACCTGGAAGGTGAGGGAAAGTCCAACAACACCATCCGCTGGTGAGGTACTTTAAGGTCTAAAGTCGTGCATTAATCGTCAGTCAGTTCATGAAAAATAGATCTACCCCTTTCTTGCTCATGTTTCAAATGGTGGACGACCCTCACATGATCTGCACATTCATCAACAAGTCAAACCAAGGACCCGGCAGTAAGTCAAAAAGTATACAAACAAAATCAAAAGCTGAGATCCCCCTTGGACATGCCAAGCACCCACTAGGCAAAGAGGCATTTTAAAGAAGTGCAGCTGCCATGACACACACACACACACTTCCCCTGGGGGTTAACAGCTCCAGTGTAACCTGCACTACCGGCAGTACTGCACACTTGGGTCTTGGCTACAGATGAAGCTTGAGCCTCAGTGATACCAAGATCCTGCGATAAAGAGACGATGACCGGAGAAGAAACGCAACACATACAACAAAACCAGAAAGCTACTCAGGCCTCTCCCAAAAGTACGAAGGATCACTCCTTGTGTTCATCGAACTCTGAGCTATCTAGATCATTTGGACAGGTAAACTGTTTTCTTTAAGAGGATTCACAAGAACACGCCGAGAGAGAAAGAGAAAAACGAAGGAACTCCAAAACTGCTACACAAATGATCTAACGTGAGTGAGTTCTAACAACAGCAGCACATTTTGTCAGCCTGGAGCAGACAAGTCCTAGCTGCAGAATCGTCAAACAATCAAAAGATATCCTCAGAAGTGGAGATTAAGAACAAGTTTCGTCTCTCCTCTGGGCGGAGTTCTTCCCCAAAGACCTACAATACGCTACTGTTACGTGCAAACGGACATGACCTGGGAGACGGTACACGATAAACCCCGGTCCTCGTCAGTACCCTGGCGTACCACTGGTGAACATAGCAGGGAGACGACACTAAAGCAAATTCTGTCTATCGTCGTATCCTGCAAAAGATGACTCGAGGATAAGGAGTGATTTTGTCCTATAACCTTCCCTAAGGCCAAGACCCCGTCATTGCACCAATATGGTTTATGTGCTGATGGCTACCAAATCCATTGGCTTCTTGGTGGAAAGGTGGAGGGTCGTGTCTACTCCTGTGGGGCAGCCTAACAACAAGAGATCACCAATACCTGTATATACCAGTCGGTGCAAAGGGACCTACTGGTCACATTTTTGGCTTAGCCGTATTTCCTTATAGAATCCCCAACTGATAACTCAAGTCCTGAGGTGTCTCTTGCCTCAGTTAGGTCCTCGCGGTACACCAGGAACCCCAGGCGTGTGTACCGGGTGCCGCCTCACAAGGCAGCCGTTCAAGACAATAGCCACACCATAAGAGAGACAGACGAAACCCTGTGGCTGCACCGGGAATGAAATGTTTACTAGTGTTCAACATCAGCGAGTCGGTCTGAACTAATTCTTTGCTTCGGTACTCCCAAAAAACTATTGGGAAAGAGACGATCTCTTTTTGGGCATCCAGAACACCAAAGAGCTGCAGAAACCTGAACCAGTTGCCCTGGAAAACTGTCATCTATTCAAAATCCCATTTTGCGAGAACTTTGGCCCTGCAGGGGATTATCTAAGCAAAATAAAAAGAAGTGAATAACGATAATGACTTATGTAACAAGAAAAGCCAGTCTGGTGGCCAATGTCCTCTCAGCGCGTGATCGAAGAGGATTCCGAGTGGCTGGAGGTGGGACGGGTGATGACTTCATCTGGGTGGCGGTCACCGATGGGCCAAAGGTGGGCCTGACCTGAACAAGCTGCCACGACCCTGGCTGCATGAGCGGTCAGCGAAGGGTGGGGAAGGCCAGCGCTTCCTCACCAGATACACTGGAGGCAGGAAGGTCCTGACCCCAATATTCCTTAGGATGTCCCATGGTGTCCCTCATGGCTATGAGGCACAGGGGAGCAATATGGCCTTTACAGAGCGTCGAGCATTCGTTCAAAGATCGCAAGTCACACACGCAGTACAGACGTTGGGCCACGGCAGTCCCTTCAGTTTTCTTTGCTGAAATTAATACATTACAATCCCATTCTGTTGGACTTCTATATATATCGGAATTCGGCCTCAGAGGGACCCCTCTGCACCCCATCAGACTAAGTTCGGAAACTAACGGAAATCTCCGCGAAAGACCGTTACACCGGAAGTTAATTCCGGTACAGTAAGAGCCCAGCGGGGCGAGTCTGGGGTGTTTGGGGAAGAGTCCATCACTCCCCCACACCGGGCGCGGGAAGCAGGGCATCAGGAGAACATGGGACACCCTGTTGCACATACCATCGGTGCACTTTTTCTTCTTTTTATTTCACCATGTTTTTTTGAACACATTTACACGTCGTTTTACACATTTACAACAGCGTGACTGTGCAATGCTGTGTTTCGTGACTTTCCGCCAATATAGATAGTTCCAGCGGAAATTGCTGGACAAAACATGACCCAGTCTTTAGATCGGCGCCAGCCAGGCGGGTCAACACATCAACACACTCGCTGCTTACATTCCCATTCAACTGCAGCGACTACGTAGTACGAACGTCGGTCATTTTTGCTTCAGATCACTACAGCAAAAGTGCTATCAGTATTCCATGTGTCAAGAGGTCCAAGAAACACCTCAGCGGGAAGCGTGAACCTCAAGTACTCTTACTCCTTTCTTCACAAGAGTAATATGCAAATGAGAGTATGAACATATAATGTCTTTCCCTCCCTGTATGTACACAGGAGATTCACAAATCCATTTCTCAAGGCTCTATATCCAGACGGAATGATATCACGCAGAGTCCCAGTCTTGCAGAACACTAATTCCATCAGGCAACCAATAATGCACAACTTCCAAAACTCATCGCACAACAGCGCGACTCGGGGGTCATTCTTAGCTCGGTCTTTACGTAAACAATACTCAAAAGAAACAGTTGAAAATGTGTGGTATTTGACTCTCATGGTGTCCACTAACCGTTTTCATTACTCTATGCAAGTCACTTCATAATCGTACTCTATGCAAGTCACTTCATAATCGCAGCCATAACTTTTCACTTTCATAGATTCTCTCTTTTCTCATTCTGCTTCATATTTCCCATCTCATTATCTCTGTCAACCCTTTCCCTATACCCGTCTTTTCATCTGAGCAACTCCATATTTTCCCATCGAACCCTTACCTCATATTACGTCAATCTTAGCCTGAAGTGTTTACAGATAAGCTGTGTCAGTCTGACAACCAATTACTCACAGTGCAAACATAAACAGCGCCTAGAATGACGGGTCATGGTGCAATTGACAGGACGGAGCCTGGTCATTGGCAATTGCAGCGTGTCACACTGTAACATCTATGTTGAAATATATCCATACAAGGAGTCTATAAGGAACAGCTTTCAAAATACAAACATTTCATAAAGCGTACTGTTGACGTACCTGGTAACGTTAACGGATAACAGGCAGTATAACAGACTTCTCACATGTTGTGCATCACAAAGCATAGGGTTAGGTGAAGTGACATACTCATATTTTCACTAACTGCCTGTTGTGAGGGATAACGTGATGGACCTTACCCAACCCGGTGGTAAGCTAAACTGCTTTCAGCTTTCAAAGTTTAGTTTCTGGGTCACGATCTCTAACTAATCTTTTGAGCTCCTTTTTTTTTTATGTTGAAGGCTCCAGTCATCAAGCCTACAGAATTAAACATGTCACTCCTACAACAGTGAACCGGTGGCACAAGACTCACATAATAATCCTATGCAGTCTGTTTTACCTCCCTGTCATCAGTGCATGGAATCGATCGAGAACACTTGGGTATCCAGCTTTTGGGTGGATTCATTTTGCAGAGCCCTACATGCTGACTAAAGGGCATGGACTGGATAAGACTACTTTATAAGAAGTGGAAAACCTGATTCCTGATTATCTTTTGATTAGAAAATGAGTATCAGATATTTTGAGGAAAATACTGAAAAACATACCATTAGCTAAGACTGAAACTGAATAATAAATCTAAGAGTGAAGACAGAGAATTAAACTTTCATTTTCACGCACACAAGTTCTGAGATTCCCTCAAGACTGTAGGTAATGCTGTGCACTCCAGTATCTAGCACTTCCTAGCTGCATCGTAGAGAAACTCTATCATCAAGGAGAGGAATGTGATGGTGTTCCTCTTCCCTAATGTCATTACTCTGCATCTCCTCACACGACTCAGTAAGCGATACGTACCATTAACTAAAGCTTTATACTCACATATTAATTACATCAAGTTTACCCACAGTATCCCATGTGGTACACTCCACTCACGGGACGTGTAAAGAGAACCCGAGTACTGGAAGGAAAGTACAAGGAACACTCGCCTCTTGGGTAATACGTCGATTTTTGTTCTGCCTGAGTTTAACGTTGACTGGTGAGGTGACCTCATCACTGGCCCCTGAAGCCTCCTCACTCTCGCCATCACTGCCAATCCTGGGAACCTCGTGTACCACACCTGCAAACACATTAAACTACATTACCGAAGGAAATATGGATACATCTTATATGTAAATTAATATTTCAACTGCAACATTCTGCCTTCTTCCTTTTTCTATTATACCTGATACACACACACATATAAAATATCGACGAAGATTCGTGAAAATTGTATTAAAAGGTTCCGTGTCCCGTATTCGGGTATATCAATAAAATGTCATTTGCATAATTAGGTATACTGAGAATGATGAACAACAGGAAAATGAGAGGAATTCATTTTTTGTGATACTGAGATCTAAAGTATTAACAAAAGAAGTTGCTGGCGGCTCGTGTAACTCATGGACCAGCAAGGTCAGGACCATGACCAATAATATAGCAAGTTGTGTTGTGAGTGAGTGAGTGAGTGAGTGAGTGAGTGAGTGAGTGTGTGTGTGTGTGTGTGTGTGTGTGTGTGTGGGCGTGCATACAGAAGAACAGAGACACACGGTACTGTACATATATGTATATCACGTGAAGAGACGGGAGAACGCGAGAATATAACATCCCAGGCAGTAAGGGCAGACGATCACCACCCAGGGAGGTACTGCCACCTGGGTATAGGGAGGGTTCATCACACTGGCACAAACAGCCAACACAGAAAAGTAGGTCCTCTCCCTGGCCCAGGCTGCAGTCCACACACACACACACACACACACACACACTCTCTCCGGCTTACATATATTTCTTAATTCTAAATATCCCCGCGGTGAGCACTACGCGCTAGCCCTGCCCAACGGCAAATATCTCGACAAGGGCAATGGGAGTTTAAGAGATGGGTCACCACGAGGGCGACTGCGTGAACATGGGAAGACGAACGAGCGACCACATACCCTCGGAGGTACTATGGACTCGCTCGACGGCCCTCAGCCATCACCGGCGACAGCTTCATATCGCACACCTGATCCTCACACACCTGCCTGACAACGCAGACATCTGCACGAGCAGTGTTCATCCCCAACTCCACCTGCCTGTCCCACCACTTCCCACTACACTTCCCGGGCCAGCAGCCTCCAGGTCCTCCTAACGGCGACACAGACTGAGAATGGCATTGCACCTACGTGTGGGTAATTACCTTCACTGGACGTCCTGTACAGGGAGAGCGTTGTACACTCGTGGGGCCCCATCTCCTGAACATTCTCGCTTATGCTATGAAATTACGTTCTCGAATCTTTATGAACAAGTTTCTGGCTTAATTTCTTGATATGTCGTCTGGTTGCCACATTCCTACATCTCCCGAAGAACTGTACACAGTCTAAGTTATCGATGTTTTAAGAAAAAGATTATGATCAGGTCACCCCTCACTCATCTCTCTTCCATGGTGAGCATTTTCAAGGCCTCTAGCCTGTCCCTGTAACTCAGCTCTCTCAATTCTGGTACCAGTTTTGTTGCTCTTCATTTACATAGGTCAAGAAGTCATTAGAATTTGTGTGTAACGGAGTTTACATTCCCGTCGCCCCGTCTCTTAACCTTGTGCATACATATCATGTCTTTATCCCTAAGTATGTATGAACACACACACACACACACACACACCATTTATCGACCAACCCCGAAGAGAGAATGAACACCTGGGTTGGGTGAAGGCCGTCCATGCGGGTCCGATCCCAGGCTGGCCCATGATGAATCATGGCCACTAACGCTAACCGGTACACCATGGAAGCCCGTGTGTGTGTGTGTGTGTGTGTGTGTGTGTGTGTGTGTGTGTGTGTGTGTGTGTGTGTGTGTGCTACGGGGAGAAAGTAATATATTGCCATGTTTTTATCCCTTTGTGTATACTGAAACACACATACGAGCGTAAGCATGGTACCCGATTATCAACCAGCCCCAAAGGGAGGACGGACACCTAGGTTGGGTGTGAGCCGACTGACGCACCCAGGATTCGAAGCCATGCGGGCCCGCGTTCACTCATGGTCAGCAGTTCATGTCACTGTATGTAATCATGGGGCAGCGTCCCCTCTCTCCCTCTCAGCTGTCGTATATAAACCCGACACAGAGGCCACAGGGCCATGAGGCAGTCACAGGCTGACCCACACATGACCCGCCGTCGTGACCTGGCCTGACCACATCCACCGATGCTCTCTCCCTCACCCCCATGGGGCCACCGCCACCGACCTCGACTGCCTTCGCCTGGCCATTAACACCCGCGGCGTGGGCCTCGTTCCGCCATTATCACCCAGGGCGCCGTGTGGCCCGCCCTGGCCGCACATATTACCAGTGCATCAGTTGGGCAGGTCCCGGCTGGCTGGAACAGCTCTGCCGGGTAAGGGTCCTCCTTCGTCAGGACCGGCTCTTCACTCTCGAGCAGGGGCTCTCTGGTGCCTTGCCTACCATGGCCCCGTCTCCAGCAGCAGCCGGGGCCTATAGCCACGCCTCCTGCAGCAGCCGGGACCTATGTCCATGCCTCCTGCAGCAGAAGCACACGACTTCAGCATCCGCCTCAAGACCTCAGCATAACGCCCCCTATTTCCAAACATTCCTCAATGCTCCCACAGCCAATATACAATTTTTTTTCTTTTTCATACGTGATCGCCGTTCCCCGCGAAGTGAGGTAGCGCTAGGAACAGATGAAGAAAGGCTACATCCATTCTCTAGTTGTCATATCCACATCCAGGCTCCGCAGACTTTTCCACAGTTTACCCCGGACGCTTCACATGCCCTGGTTCAGTTCACTGACTGCACGTCGACCCCTGTATAACACATTGTTCCAATTCAATCCATCTCGTGCACGCCTTTCACCTTCCTGCATGTTCAGGCCCCGACCACTCAAAATCTTTTTCACGCCACATCCTTCCACCTCGAATTTGGTCTCCCCATTCTCCTTGAGTCCTCACCCTCTGACACATATATCCTCTTTGTCAACCTTTCTAAACCATTTCACCACAACCTCTTCAGCTCTCAGCTCTCTGAACTACAATCTTTTCATTACCACACTTTTACCCTCCTCCACACAGTCTTTTCTATAGACCAAGCATATAGCACGGGATATATACATATACAACTTGGGCTGTATATATATAAATATATATATATATATATATATATATATATATATATATATATATATATATATATATTGAAGGCCCCAGTCACGGACAAAAGTCCACATCAAGGCCGGGCCCTAATTGAAAAGCAGAGAGAATTAAGAAATGAATTTTTGAGAAAGTGAAAGACCTGTCTTTTTAAATGAGGCAGGTCATAGTTATTGGGAAAGACATGAGAAGGTAGAGAGTTCCAAAGCTTGGACGTGTAGGGAAAGAAGCAGATATCAAAACGGCACACCCTTGAGTTGCCGATGGCCACACAATAATCACGTGACACAGCAGCTTGCCGAGTATTGCTTGGTCTAGCTAGTGGTGGGGGCATAAAAGCAGCCAGCTCTTGGGAGTAAAAGCCAAAGTAATTCCTACAGAAGAGAGAAAGTGAAACAACATTGCGGCGCAGGGCAAGGGGGTCAAGTGTGGAAGTTAGCCTGGGGCTAAACAAGACGGATCGCTTTCGACTCAACTGTGTCAAGTAAGGAAACAGAGCTAGAACCACTCCAAACGTGGGAGCAGTACTCCATACAAGGACGAATCAATCCCTTGTATAAACGGAGCAAATGTTCAGAAGAGAAAAAGTTAC
>JAYMFT010116444.1:0-13380 GCA_038088735.1 Panulirus argus
TGATGCATTTTGATATGTCAAATGATGCTCTCTGATGTGTCATGAGGCGCATTTTGGATTGTCAGGTGATGCACTCTGGTTTGTAAGCGATGCGCTATCTTGTTTCAAGTGATGTACTGTTCTGTGTCACGTGATGCATTCTAGTGTGTTAATTGATGCCCTCTTGTGTTAAATCATTTTCTTTGGCATGATAAGTGATGGTCCCTGGTGTGTCAAGTGTTGCACTCTGGTGTGTCTAAGTATCCACTCTAGTGTATCAGGTGATGCATTTTTTTGTGTGTCATATGATACTCTCTGTAGTGTTATAAGATAAATTTTGATTTGTCAGTTGATACACTCTGGTTTGTCAGGTGATGTACCCTGATGTGTCACTTGATGCACTCTGTTGTTTCATATGATGCATATTGGTGTGTCACGTGATACATTCTGGAATGTCAAGTGATTCACTCTGGTGTGTCAGGTGATGCTCGCTGGTGTGTCACGTGATGTACTTTGGTGTCAGGTGATACACTCTGGTATCGTGATATGTATTATGGTATGTCAGGTGATGCATTCTGGTTTGTCAAGTGATGCACTCAGATATTTCCTGAAGTGCATTGTGGTATGTCAGGTTATGCACTCTGGTATGTCAGGAGATTTATCTAGTATGTCAAGTGATGCACACTGGTGTGTTCATGTGATGCGCTCTGGTGTGCTATTTGGTGTATTCTGGTGTGTCAGGTGATGTACTTTGGCGTTTCAGCTGATGCACTCTAAAGTGTCATGAAGTGCATTTTGGTATGCCAGTTGATGCACTATTGTTTGTCAGGCGATCCGTTTGGTGTGTTAAGTGATGCATTCAGGAGTGTCAGGTGATGCCCTTCGATGTGCCATGTGGTATATTCTGGACTGTCATGTGATTCATTTGATATGTCTGATGTGTCATGAGGTGCATTTTGAAATGTCAGGTGGTGCACTCTTGTGTCTCAAGTGATGCACGCTTGTTTTTAAGTGATGCGCTTTCGTGTTTCAAGTGATGCACTCTGCTTTGTCAAGTGATGCATTCTGGTGTGTTAATTGATGCACTCTTTTGCCAAGTGATGTACTCTTGTATGACAAATGATGATCCCTGGTGTATCAAGTGATGCACTCTGGTGTGTCAAATTATCCACTCTAGTGTGTTAGGTGATGCACTTTTGTGTGTCAGGTGATAATCTCTGTAGTGTTATATAATTAATTTTGGTGTGTTAGGTGATACAATCTGGTTTGTCAGGTGATGCACTCTGATGTGCCAGGTGAAGCACTCTGTTGTTTCATATGGTGCATATTGGTGTGTCACATGTTGCATTCTTGTGTGTCATATGATTCACTCTGGTGTGTCAGGTGATGCATTTTGGTATATCAGGTGACAGACTCTAGTGTGTTAAGGGATTCAATCTGGTGTCTAGTTATGCATTTTGGTGTGTCAAATGATTCCCTCTGTTGTGTGAAGTAATTCACGCTAGTTTTTCAGGTGATGCGTTCTTATGTGTCAGGTGATTCTCTGTAGCGTGTAATGTGATGCATTTTGGTGTGTCAGATGATGCACTCTTGATTTTCTGGCGATGCACTCTAGTGTGATAAGAGATGCAATCTGGTATGTCAGGTGTTGCAATCTGATGTGTCAGGTGTTTCATTGTATTGTGTCAGTTGACGCTTTCTGGTGTGCCATGTGGTGTATTCTGGTGTGTCAGATGATGCATTTTGGTGTGTCAGGAAATACGCTTTGGTGCATTTTGGTGTCTTAGATAATGCACTCTGATATGTCAATTGATGCTCTCTGTTGTGGCATGAGGTGGATTCTGGTATGTCAGGTGATGCAGTGTGGTGTGTCAGGTGAAGGACTCCTGTTTTTGAGGTGATGCACTCCTGTGACGGATGATGCACTCTGGTGTTTTAGCTGGTAAACTCTGGTGTGTTAGGTGACGTTCTCTGGTTTGACACGAATTCATTCTGTTGTGACAGATGATGGACACTGGTGTGTCAGGTGGTGCACTCTGGTGTGACGTTGAATCACTTTTGTGTGTCAGGCGATGCATCTGGTTTGTCAGGTTATGCATCTGGTGTGTCAGGGGATGCACTCTGGCATATCATGAGGTGCTTTCTGGTATGTCAGGTGATGCCCTTTGGTGTGTCAAGTAATGTACTCTGGTGTGCCAGCTGATGCACTTTGGTTTGTCAGGTGTTGCACTTTGGTTATGAAATGATGCACTCTAGTGTGGTACATGCTATGTTCTGGTGAGTCAGTTGAAGCACTCTGGTATGTCAAGTGATGCATTCTTGCGTTGTAAGTGATTTAAGCTGCTGTGTCAGGTGATGCACCCTCATATGTCAGGATATGTACTGTTTTGTGTCAGGTGATTCAATATGGTGTGCCTTGTTGTGTATTTTGGTTTGTCAGCTGATGCAATCTCATGTGTTATATGATGCAATATGGTGTGACATAACGTGAATTCTGGTATGTTAGGTGATGCTCTGTGTTGTGTAAGTTAAATCACTGTGGAGTGTGAAGTGCACATTTTTGCGTCATGAGGTGCATTTTGGTATGGCAGGTGACGCATTCTTGTCTTAAGTGATGCACTCTGGTTTGTCAATTGATGCATTTTGGTGTTTCATGTGATGCACTTTTGTGTGTAAAGTGATGTACTCAGATGTGTCAAAGTGATGAACTTTGGTCTGTAATATGATGCATTCTGTGTGAGGCGATACGCTCTGGTGTTTCAAATGAAGAATTCTGTTGTGTCATTTGTTACAGTCTGAAGTGTGAAGTGATGTAGTCTGGCTTGTTAGTTGATGCACTCTGGTGTGTCATATGGTACACTCTGACGTGTCAAGTGACGCACTCTGGTATGAAAAGTGATGATCTTTGATTTTCCATATAGTGCACTTTTGTGTGTCAAATAATGCACTCTGGTGTGTCTTCATATTCATTCTGGTGTGTCATGTGATGCATTTTGGTGTGCCAGGTGATGCACTATAGTGTCATGATATGCTTTATGGTATGTCAGGTTGCAAACTCTGGTTTGTCAAGAAATGCACTCAGGTGTTTCCTGAAGTGCATTCTGGTATGTCAGGTGATGCACCGTAGTGTGTCAGGCGATTTCTCTGGTATGTCAAGTGATGTTCTCTGGAGTGTCATATGACGCAGTCTGGTGCGTCAGGTGTTTCACTCTGGTGTGTCTGTTGGTGCATAATGGGATGTCACGAGGTGCATTCTGGTGTGTCAGGTGATATATACACTCAGGTGTCTCATGTGATGCACTCATGTGTAACAAGGGATGTACTTTGGTCTGTCAAGTGATGCACTCTAGTGTGTAAAGTGATGTACTCTCGTATACTAGGTGATACAAATAGTGTCAAGTGATACATTCTTGAACTTTAGTTCATGCACTCTGGTATGTCATTAGGTGCATTACGGTATCAAGTGACATACTTTGCTGTGTCAAGTTGTGCTCTCTGGTTTGTTATGTGATACACTGTAGTGAATCAAGCGATGCATTTGATGTAACAAGTGATGATCTCTGGTGTGTCAAGTAATGCATTCTTTTGTGTCAAATGATGCAGTCAAATATGTCAGGTGATGCACTCTCGTGTGTCATGTGGTGTTTTTTGGTGTGTCAGGTGATACACTCTGGTTTGTTAGGTGATGCACACTGGTGTGTCAAGGGACGCAGTCTGGTTAGTCAGGTGATGTAGTTTGGTATGTCATGTGGTACATTCAGGTGTCTCAGGTGATGCATTTTGGTATATCAAGTGATTCATTCTGATGTGTCAATATGCACGATGATGTGTTAAGTGATGCACTCTGGTGTCATAGATGTTGCACTCTAGTGTCAAGCGATACACGCTAGTTTGTCATGACGTGCATTATGGTATGTCAGGTGATGCAATATGGTGTGCCAGGTGATGCATTCTGGTGTGTTAAGTGATGCATTTTAGTATGTCAGGTGATGCACTCTTGTGTCTCAAGTGATATATTTTGGTTTGTTAGCGATACGCTCTTAGTTTCAAGAGATGAGCTGTGGTTTGTTAGAGAATGCATTCTGGTGTCAAGTGATGGACTCTGGTGAGGTAGGTGATTCACGCTTGTGAGTCTTTTGGTGCATCTTGGTGTCTCAGATTATGCACTCTGATATATCAAGTGATGCTCTCTGTTGTTTTATGAAGTGCTTTCTGGTATGTCAGGTGATGTACTGTAGTGTGTCAGGTGAAGCACTCCCGTGTTTGAAGTGATGCACTGTGGTTGGTCACGTGATGATCTCTTGTGACGGGTGATGCACTCTGGTGTTTCAGCTGGTACACTGGCTTCTTAGGTGACGTTCTCCGGTGTGACAAGTATTCATTCTGTTGTGACAGATGATGGACTCTAGTGTGTCAGGAGATACATTCTGGTGTGTCAGGTGGTGCACTCTGCTGTTACGTTTAAGTACTTTCGTGTGTCAGGCGTTGCATCTGGTGTGTCAGGTGATACACTCAGGCGTGTCAGATGATGCACTCTGGCATGTCATGAGGTGCTTTCTGGTATGTCAGGGGATGCCCTCTGGTGTGCCAGTTAATGTACTCTGGTGTGCCAGGTGATGCACTTTGCTTTGTCAGGTGTTGCACTTTGGTTATCAAAAGATGCACTCTGGTTTGGTATATGGTGTGTTCTGGTGAGTCAGGTAAAGCACTCTGGTGTGTCAAGTGATGCATTCTTGTGTAGTAAGTGATTCACGCTGCTGTGTCAGGTGATGCACTCTTATGGGTCAGGATATATACCCTGGTGTGTCAGGTGATGCACTCTGGTGTGCCTTGTAGTGCACTCTGGTTTGTCAGCTGATGCACTCTGATGTGTTTTGTGATGCATTATGGTGTGATATAACGTGCATTCTGGTATGTTAGGTGATTCTCTGTGTTGTGTAAGTTCATGCACTGTGGTGTTTTAAATGATGCACATTGGTGTGTCATGGGGTGCATTTTTGTATGGCAGATGACGCATTCTTGTGTTAAATGATGCACCCTGGTTTGTCAATGGACGCAATTTGGTGTGTCATGTGATGCACGTTTCTGTGTAAAGTGATGTACTCAGGTTGTCAAAGCGATGCACTTTGATGTGTAATGTGATGTATTCTGTGTTAGGTGATACACTGGTGTTTCAAATGAAGCACTCTGTTGTGTCATGTATTACAGTCTGAAGTGTGAAATGATGTAGTCCGTTTTTTTTTTAATGCACTCTAGAGTGCCATATGATACACTCTGACGTGTCCAGTGATCCACTCTGGTAAGTCATTGATGCACTCTGGTATGAAAAGTGATGATCTTTGATGTTTCAAATAACGCACTTTGGTGTGTCAAATAATGCACTCTGGTGTGTCTTGATATTCATTCTGGTGTGTCATGTGATGCATTTTGGTGTACCAGGTGATGCACTCTTGTGTCATGATATGCATTATGGTATGTCATGTTGCAAACTCTGGTTTGTCAATTGATGCACTCAGGTGTTTCCTGAAGTGCATTCTGGTATGACAGGTGATACGCTGTAGTGTGTCAGGTGATTTATCTGGTATGTCAAGTGATGTTCTCTGGTGTGTCATATGATGCAGTGTGGTGTGTCAGTTGTTTCACTTTGGGGTTTCTATTGATGCACTCTGGGATGTTACGAGGTTCATTCTGGTGTGTCAGGTGATACGCTCAGGTGTCTCATGTAATGCACTCGTGTGTAACAAGTGATGTACTTTGGTCTGTCAAGTGATGCACTCTAGTGTGTAAAGTGATGCACTCTTGTATGTCAGGTGATACAATTTCATGTGTCAAGTGATACAATTTTGCATATCAGTCGATGCACTCTGGTATCTCATTAGGTGCATTATGGTGTCAAGTGACATACTTTGCTGTGTCAAGTGGTGCTCTCTGGTGTGTCAGGTGATACACTGTGGTGAATCAAGCGATGTATTTCAGTGTTAAGTGATTCACTCAGGTATATCACGTGATACATTCTGGTATCAAGTGGTACACTTTGATGCAACAAGTGATGATCTCTGGTGTGTCAAGTGATGCATTCTTGTATGTCAAATGATGCACTCAAATGTGTCAGGTGATGCACTCTCGTGTGTCATGTGATGTATTTTGGTGTGTCAGGTGATACACTTTGGTTTGTTAGGTGATGCACACTAGCGTGTCAAGTGATGCAGTCTGGTTTGTCAGGTGATGCAGTTTGGTGTGTCATGTGGTACATTCTGGTGTGTCAGGTGATGCAATACGTTGTATTAAGCGATTCACTCTGATGTGTCAATATACACGATGATGTGTTAAGTTATACACTCTGGTGTCCTAGATGTTGCACTCTAGTGTCCATACGAATGCACTTTGTCGTGTCTAGTGATACACGCTATTGTGTCATGAGGGGCATTCTGGTATGACAGGTGATGCAGTATGGTGTTTCAGGCGATGCATTCTGGTGTGTTAAGTGATGCATTTTGGTATGTCCGGTGATGCACTCTTGTGTCTCAAGTGATGCACTATGGTTTGTTAGCAATGCGCTCTCATGGTTCAAGTGATGAGCTGTGGTTTGTTAGAGAATGCTTTCTTGTGTCAAGTGATGCACTCTGTTGAGCTAGGTGATTCACGCTATTGAGCCTTTTGATGCAATCTGTTTTTCAGATTATGCACTCTGATATGTCAAGTCATGCTCTCTGTTGGGTTATGAGGTGCATTCTGGTATGTCAGGTGAGGCACTATGTTATGTCAGGTGAGTCACTATGTTGTGTCAGATGAAGCACTTTCATGTTTGAAGTGATGTACCCTGGTGTATCATGTAATGCACTCTTGTGACGGGCGATGCACTCTGGTGGTTTAACTGGTACATTCTGGTGTGTTAGGTGACTTTCTCTAGTGTGACAAGAATTCATTCTGTTGTGACAGATGATGGACTCTGTTGTGTCATGAGATACACTCTGGTGTGTCAGGTGGTGCACTCTGGTATGTCAAGTAATATACTCTAGTTTGCCTGGTGATGCATTTTGGATGTCAGGTGTTGCACTTTGGTTATAAAATAATGCACTCTGGTGTGCTATATGGTGTGTTCTGTTGAGTAAGGTGAAGCACCCTGGTATGTCAAGTGATGCATTTCTGTGTGCTAAGTGATTCACGCTGCTGTGTCAGGTGATGTACTCTGATGTGCCTTGTAGTGCATTCTGGTTTGTCAGCTGTTGCACTCTGATGTATTTTGTAATGCAATATGATGTGACATAACGTGTATTCTGGTATGTTAGGTGATGCTCTGAGTTGTGTAAGTTGATGCCCTGTGGTGTGTTAACTGATGCACCCTGGTGTGTCATGAGGTGCATTTTGGTATGGCAGGTGACGCATTCTTGTGTTAAGTGATGCAATGTGGTTTGTTAATTGATGCATTTTGGTGTGTCATGTGATGGACTCTTGTGTGTAAAGTGATATACTCAGGTGTGTCAAAGTGTTGCACTTTGGTGTGTAATGCGATGCATTCTGCATCAGATGATACACCTTGGTGTTTCAAATGAAGCATTCTGTTTTATCATGTGTTACAGTCTGATGAGTGAAATGATTTAGTCAGTTTTTTTTTTAGGTGATTCACTCTGGTGTATCATGTGATACACTCTGATGTGTCAGGTGATGCACTCTGCTTTAAAAAGTGATGATCATTGATGTTTCAAATAATGCACTTTGGTGTGTCAAATGATGCACTCTGCTCTGTTTTGATACTTATTCAGGTGTGTTATGTGATGCATTTTGGTGTGCCAGGGGATGCACTCTTGTGTCATGATATGCTTTACGGTATGTCAGGTTTTGTACTCTGGTTTGTCAATTGATGCAATCAGGTGTTTCCTAAAGTGCATTCTGGTATGTCAGGTGATGCACTGTAGTGTATCAGGTGACTGATATGTCAAGTGATGTTTTCTAGTGTGTCATATGATGCAGTCTGGTGTGTCAGGTGTTTCACTCTGGTGTGTCTATTGATGCACTCTGGGGTGTCACGAGATGCATTCTGGTGTGTCAAGTGATACACTCATGTGTCTCATATGATGCACTCGCGTGTAACAAGGGATGTACTTTGGTCTGTCAAGTGATGCACTTTAGTGTGTAAAGTGATGTACTAAGGAATGCCAGGTGATGCAATTTGATGTGTCAAGTGATACACTCTTGCATATCAGTTGATGCGCTCTGGTATGTCATTAGGTATATTATGGTGTCAAGTGACATACTTTGCTGTGTCAAGTGGTGCTCTCTGGTGTGTCAGGCGATAGACTGTGGTAAATCAGGCGATGCATTTCAGTGTTAAGTGATGCACTCTGGTATATCACGTGATGTAATCTGGTATCAAGTGGTGCACTTTGATGTAACAAGTGATGATCTCTGGTGTGTCAAGTGATGCATTCTTCTGTCTCAAATGATGCAGTCAAATGCGTCAGGTGATGCACTCTCGTGTGTCATATAATGTATTTTGGTGTGTCAGGTGATACACTCTGGGTTTTTAGGGTGATGCACACGGGTGTGTGAAGCGATGTAGTCTGGTTTGTCAGGTGATGCAGTTTGGTGTGTAATGTGGTACATTCTCGTGTCTCAGCTGACGCATTACGGTGTATCAATTGATTCACTCTGATGTGTCAATATGCACGATGATGTGTCAAAGATGCACTCTGGTGTTTTAGATGTTGCACTCAAGGCGTGTCAAGTGATACGCGCTATATTGTCATGAGGTGCATTCGGGTATGTGAGATGATGCAGTATAGTGTGTCAGGCGATGCATTCTTAGTGTGTTAAGTGATGCATTCTGGTATGTTAAGTGATGCACTCTTGTGTCTCAAGTGATACACTTTGTTTTTTTAAGCGATACGCTCTCAGTTTCAAATGATGAGCTGTGGTTTGTTAGAAAATGCATTTTGGCGTCAAGTGATGTACTCTGGTGAGTTAGGTGATGAGTTAGGTGATTCACGATAATGAGCCTTTAGGTGCATTCTGTTTTTTAGATTATGCACTCTGATATGTCAAGTGACGCACTCTGTTGTGTTATGAGGTGCATTCTGGTATGTTAGGTGATGCAGTGTTGTGTCTCAAGTGATGCACTATGGTTTGTAAGCGATGCGCTCTCATGTTTCAAGTGATGAGCTGTGGTTTGTTAGAGAATGCAGTCTGGTGTCAAGTGATGCACTGTGCTGAGTTAAGGGATTATGCAATCTGATATGTCAAGTGATGCTCTCTGTTGGGTTATGAGGTGCATTCTGGTAAGTCAGGTAATGCAGTGTGGTGTGTCAGGTGAAGCTCTTCCGTGTTTGAAGTGATGCACTCTGGTGTGTCATGTGATGCACTCTTGTGATGGGTAATGCACTCTGGTATTTTAGCTGGTACATTCTGGTGTGTTAGGTTACTTTCTCTAGTGTAACATGAATTTATTCAGTTGACATATGATGGACTCTGGTGTGTCATGAGATACACTCTGGTGTGTCAGGTTGTGCACTTTGGTGTGTCAAGTAATATACTCTGGTGTGCCTGGTGATGCACTTTGGTTTGTCAGGTGTCGCACTTTTGTTATCAAATGATGCACTCTGGTGTACTATATGGTGTGTTCTGGTGAGTCAGGTGAAACATTCTGGTATGTCAAGTGATGCATTTCTCTGTGCTAGGTGATGCCCTCTCATGTGTCATGAGATGCACTCTGGTGTGTCAGGTGATGCACTCTGGTGTGCCTTCTCGTGCATTCTGGTTTGTCAGCTGATGCATTCTGATGTGTTATGTGATGCAATATGGTGTGACATAACGTGCTTTCTGGTATGTCAGGTGATGCTCTGCGTTGTGTAAGTTGATGCACTGTGGAGTGTTAAGTGATGCACCCTGGTGTGTCATGAAGTGCATTTTGGTATGGCAGGTGACACATTCTTGTGTTAAGTGATGCACTCTGGTTTGTCAGTTGATGCACTTTGGTGTGTAATGTGATGCATTCTGCGTCAGATGATACAATCTGGTGTTTCAAATGAAGCATTTTGTTGTGTCATGTGTTACAGTCTGGTGTGTGAAGTGATGCAGTCTGGTTTGGTAGCTGATGCACTTTGGTGTGTCATGCTATACACTCTGAGGTGTCAAATAATGCACTATGGTGTGTTATTGATGCACTCTGGTATAATTAGTGATGATCCTTGATGTTTCAAATAATGCACTTTGTTGTGTAAAAAGGTTGTAATCTGGTGTGTCTTGATATTTATTCTGGTGTATCATGTGGTGCATTTTGGTGTGCCAGGTGATGCATTCTGGTATCATTATATGCATTATGGTATGTCAGGTTGCACACTCTAATTTGTCAAGTGATGCACTCAGGTGTTTCCTGAAGTACATTCTGGTGTGGCAGGTGATGCACTCTAGTGTGTCAGGTGATTTATCTGGTATGTCAAGTGATGATCTCTGGTGTGTCATATGATGCAGTCTGGTATGTCAGATGTTTCACTCTGGTGTGTCTATTGACGCTCTTTGTGGTATCACGAGATGAATTCTGGTGTGTCAGGTGATACACTCAGGTGTCTCATATCATGCACTCGTGTGTAACAAGGAATGTACTTTGGTCTGTCGATTGATGCACTGTAGTGTATAAAATGATGCACTCTGGTATGTTAGGTGATTCAATTTCCTGTGTCATGTGATACACTCTTGTATATTAGTTGATGAACTCTGGTATGTCATTAGGTGCATTATGGTGTCAATTGACATACTTTGCTGTGTCAAGCGGTGCTCTCTGGTGTGTCATGTGATACACTGTGGTGAATCAAACGATGCGTTTCAGTGTTAAGTGATGCACTCTGGTATATCACGTTATGCATTCTGGTATCAAGTGGTGCAATTTGATGTGACAAGTGATGATCTCTGGTGTGTCAAGTGATGCATTCTTATGTTTCAAATGATGCAGTGAAATGTGTCAGTTGATGCACTCTCGTGTGTCATATGATGTATTTTGGTGTATCAAGTGATGCACTCTGTTTGTTAGGTGATGCGCACTGGTGTGTCAAGTGATGCAGTCTGTTTTGTCAGGTGATGCAGTTTGGTGTGTCAAGTGGTACATTCTGGTGTCTCAGGTGATGCATTTTGGTGTATCAAGTGATTCACTCTGATATGTCAATGTGCACGATGATGTGTTAAGTGATGCACTCTGTGTCTTAGATGTTGCACTCTAGTGTGCGAAGGAATGCAATTTGGCGTGTCAAGTGATACACGCTAGTTTGTCATGAGGTGCATTCTGGTATGACAGGTGATGCAGTACGGTGTGTCAGGCGATGCATTCTAGTACGTTAGGTGATGCACTCTTGTGTCTCAAGTGATGCACTTTGGTTTGTAAGCGATGCGCTATCATGTTTTAAGTGATGAGTTGTGGTTTATTGAGAATGCATTCTGATGTCAAGTAATGCACTCTAGTGAGTTAGGTGATTCACGCTGGTGAATCTTTTGGTGCATTCCGTGGTTCATATTGTGTACTCTGATATGTGAAGGGATGCTCTCTTCTGTGGTACGAGGTGAATTCTGGTATGTCAGGTGATGCATTGTGGTGTGTCAGGTGAAGCATCCCCGAGTTTGAAGTGCTGCATTCTGGTGTGTCATGTGATGCACTCTTGTGACGGGTAATGCACTCTGGTGTTTTAGTTGGTACAGTCTGGTGTGTTAGGTGACGTTCTCTGGTGTGACAGGAATTCATTCTGCTGTGACAGATGATGGACAATGGTGTGTCAGGATGATACACTCTGGTGTGTCAGGTGGTGCACCTTGGTGTGACGTTGAAGAACTATGGTGTGTCAGGCGATGCACCTGGTGTGTCAGATTATGCATATGGCTTGTCAGGTGATGGATTCTTGTGTGTCAGGTGATGCACTCTGGCATGTCATGAGGTGCTTCCTGGTATGTCTGGTGATGCCTTCTGTTGTGTCGATTAATGTACTCTGGTGTGCCAGGTGATGCACTTTGGTTTGTCAGGTTTTGCACTTTCGTTATCAAATGATGCACTCTGGTGTGCTATATGGTGTGTTCTGGTGAGTCAGGTGAAACACTCTGGTATGTCAAGTGATGCATTCTTTTGTGCCAAGTGATTCACGCTGCTGTATCAGGATATGTACTCTGGTGTGTCAGGTGATGCACTCTGGTGTGCCTTATAGTGCATTCTGGTTTGTCAGCTAATGCACTCTGACGTGCTATGTAATGCAATATGGTGTGACATAATGTGCATTCTGGTATGTTTGATGATGCTCTGTGTTGTGTACGTTGATGCACTGTGGTGTCTTAAATGATGCACACTGGTATGTCATGAACTTCATTTTGGTATGGCAGATGACGCATTCTTGAGTTAAATAATGCACTCTGGTTTGTCAATTGATGCACTTTGGTGTGTCATGTGATGCACTTTTGTGTGCAAAGTGATGTATTGAGGTGTGTCAAAGTGATGCACTTTGATGTGTAATGTGATGCATTCTATGTCAGGTGAAAGACTCTAGTTTTTCAAATGAAGCATTCTGTTGTGTCATGTGTTACAGTCTAGTCTGTGAAGTGATGTAGTCTGGTTTGTTAGTTGATGCACTCTTGTGTTTCATGTGATACATTTTGACGTGTCAAATGATGCACTCTGGTATGAAAAGTGATGATCTTTGATGTTTCAAGTAATGCAGTTTGGTGTGTCAAATAATGTACTTTAGTGTGTCTTGATATTCATTCTGGTGTGTCATATGATGCATTTTGAGGAGACAAATGATGCACTCTGGTGTCTTGATATGCTTTATGGTATATCAGGTTGCAAACTCTGATTTGTCAAGTGATGCACTCAGGTGTTTCCTGAAGTGGATTCAGTTATACCAGGTGATGCACTCTAGTGTGTCAGGTGATCTATCTGGTATGTCAAGTGATGTTCTCTGGTGTGCCATATGATGCAGTCTGGAGTGTCAGATGTTTCAATCTGGTGTGTCTATTAATGCACTCTGGGGTGTTACGAGCTGCAATCTGGTGTGTCAGGTTATACATATATTCAAGTACCTCATGTGATGCACTCGTGTGTAACAAGGGATGTTTTTTGGTCTGTCAAGTGATGCACTCTCGTGTGTAAAGTGATGCACTCTGGTATGTCAGGTGATGCAATTTGATATGTCAAGTGATGCACTTGCATATCAGTTGATACACTCTGGTATGTCATCAGGTGCATTACGGTGTCACGTGGCATACTTTGCTGTGTCAAGTGGTGCTCTCTGGTGTGTCATGTGATACACTGTCATGAATCAAGCGATGCATTTCAGTATTAAGTGATGCACTCTGGTATATCACGTGATGCATTCTGGTATCAAGTGGTGCACTTTGATGTAACAAATGATGATCTCTGGTGTGTCAAGTGAT
>JAYMFT010116455.1:0-13380 GCA_038088735.1 Panulirus argus
ATATATATATTCATATATTCATATATATCCTCTGCTATTGACTTCTGACCCTTAAAAGTGAACCGCAAAGGGGCTATTAATGTGCACTTTACCAAGAACTGCTTCCCCATTTTATGACTTCGATTCACAGCCTCTGTAAGGTTACAGCTGTATGGAGGGTATGAGAATTAACCATGAAATGCTCCAAGAATGTGGTAGATTTCAACGTATCATCTTACTGTAACGTATAAAAGAGACCTTAAGGTTGTTAACCATCCCATATTTAACTGCAATTAACCGTGAACGAGTGGCAACTCTTTTTTGTATATATATCTTAATAGATTTGTGTATTTTGTTTGTGATTTCCTGTCTTTATTGTCCACATTTATTTTTTTATTCTGTTATTCCATGAAACGTGGGGTTTGAAGAACGTTTATTTGAGTCTGAGGTTATGCAACGTGATGTCAGGTGACAGGCTCTCAGAACATGATTTTACGTCTTCTTTATTGTTATAGTTATTATCTCAGTAGGTCTTCCCATTGTAATACACGAAGACTCCAGCAACAGCTCTCCTGTAGGTCTTCGTACTGTACCACACGAAGTCCTAGACAACCACCATCTCAGCTGGTGTGGGCTGTTCAAAGAGTATAGCCACGAAGACCTAAAACAGCGCGATCTCAGAGGGTCTTCGTCCCGTACCGGACACAGACCTTTCTCACGTTGGGTGTCTTTGTGTACGTGTGGTGTGTTGTCTGTCTTTTTGGACAGCAAGTTTTGAACTTAAGTAGAAAAGAATTTTCGTTCCCTTGTTTGGGATTTTTAGAATTCGGACATTCACGGCGTACGAATCTTGGCCAAGCTTGTGGTGGCCTGACGAAATGTTGTTGCTCGGGATTATATAGCTTTCGATGTATTGAGGAAGAGGCTATGGTAATCATAAGTTGAGACAAAAAGAACAGATTTGTTTGAAGGCCGATTTGCCTTCACTGGTAGCAGTTGGTGGTAGCGATGAAGGTGGCCAAATGTTACTCCAGTTCCATGCCGCCTTAACCTTTGTCCCAGTCCTCAGGCAACTCTCAAATGTGTGGACGAGCGCTTGCATTTGTTTGGTATTCTCTTCAGGTCGGCGTCTGTAGAGAATGTATATATTTTTGTCTGTTTCGGTGCTGTAGTTGAAGTGTGGGTTGCTGAAATGGCGACGCTGATACGATTGCTTCAGCGGACGAGGTGTGTCAAGTGTAACCTAGTCAGGAGTGAGAGGTGCACAACATGGATTGATAGGCAGGAGTGATATCAGGCGAGGTATTTTATTGTAAAGTAGCGTGATGCAGGCGATGTATTGTAAAGTAGCGTGATACAGAGTGATAATGAGTTTGGTGCGTGCAGCCGACTGGGCGGCCCCGGTGTGCCCGGCGCCTTCTGTTGGGGTGTGCCTGGCGCCTCCTGTTGGTGTGTGCTTGGCGCCTCCTGTTGGGGTTTTATGGCGCCTTCTGTTGGGATGTGCCTTGTGCCATTTGCTGGGATGTTTTTGGCGCCCTTTTCTGGGGTGTCTTCGCCTTTTTCTGGGATGTGTTTGGCGCCTTCTGTTAGGATGTGCCTTGCTGCTCCTGCTGGGTTGTGATAGGTGTTCTCTACTGGGATGTGTCTGGTACCCTCTTCAGGGGTGTGTAGCGCCTTCTTTTGGGATGTGCCTGGCGTCGTCTGGTTGGTTGTACCTGCGCCCTCTCCATGGGTGTGTTTGGCACCTTCTGCCGAGATGCACCAGGCGCCTTCTTCATGAGTGTCCGGGGACCTTTCCAGGGGTGTGTCTGGCGCCTTCTGCCGGGCTTTACCTGCCACCCTCTGCTTGAGTGTACCTGGTGGCGTCTGCGAGGGAGTGTCTGGCGCCGTCTCTAAGGTTATATGTTGTGTCGGCTGCTACGTTGTGTCTGGCGCCGGCTTGACTTATTGTACCTTTAGTATTCTGTTAACTTTAAGCATACACTAGCGTGTGTGTGTGTGTGTGAGTGTGTGTGTAGGAGTCGCAATCACCACTAATTGACGAGTAATTTGGAAGTGCAGGTAGACGCTTCTTCAGTGGACAGCGCCATTGTGTGTATCCCTAGTTTCGTTTTTCTTGCAAGGTATTGATTCACCGATTTGTTTAGGTCGTGCATGCTGCCGGGCGTCGTGGTATTTGACGACTATTGATGCAGAAAATGGTTTTCCTGGCAGGCTAGTCCCACGACGGTCGTGACTAAAGCAGGTTAGCAGGCTTCATGTCAACCTTGCGTTTGGGGAACCCGAAAACATGTTTCGCCCGACTGATTGCTTTATCAGCCTTAGGCTTGGCTGAGTTTGTTACGCTGCTTGGTGCACGTGAGGTGACCCTGATTATGAACAGTAGATATCGGAGATAGGTAGCAATGGCTATATTATTTAGTTTGGTAGTCATGGCCTTATTCTCTAGTTAATGTAGTCATGGCCTTATTATTTAGTTAGGTAGCATTACCCTTATTCCGTACATAGGTAGAGCCATGACCTTATTCTTTAGTTAGGTAAGAATGGCCTTACTCTTTAAGATACATGTTTGTATAAGGAGGATTAATGAGGAAATTAAATAAAATCTGTTTAGATAAGTGAGAAACGTTCGCTGAGAAGATTGCAGAGTGATGTTCAGACACACGAGTGGATCCTCTGCCCGTCAACGTTCGTATCTGCCTCCCTCTAGGCCCCTCTCCACCCTCTCCCTCGGTTGACCTTGTCTGAGCCAGACGGCTGTGACACCCGGAAGGCCGGGAGATGGGGTCTGGCGTGTACACTGTCCTGCACGAAGAGGCAAAAATTGGCCCGTAATTGGTTATATGGGGCTGGAGGTCGGGGGTGTTGATGTGGGCCCCTCGATCCAGCCTCGTCCAGTGTGAGTGTGTTTGTGTGTGTGTGTGTTTTGTGTTCTGCTTCCTAGGTCTCTGTCATGGGGCACAGATAGGATCGGGTCCGGAAGAGCCATCATATCCTGAAGCTGGGGAAGGGAAGGGAATCTTCACATTTCCCCTGACGGTCAGAGTTGGTGAGAAAATATGTGTGTGATATTTTTGGAGTTCGTCTTGAGTAAGCGCGAAAAATGTGGAACATCTTGATTAAAAGTCTTTGAAGTTTGCGATATCATTCAAAGGTGACAAGTTCTGAAAGTGACGATAAGTTGGTTAAGTTTATAAGTTCCTAAACAGGACAAGTAAAGAAAATCATGAGTGTGGGTAATCGTCATTTATGAACACCAGAGAAAACTGTGCTGTTAAAATGAAGTGAAGGCCTTGTATAATTGATGTGACCTCAGGCCTTAATCACGCCTGAATTCATGTAAGGTCAGGTCTGAGCTCTTATTCTTCAGGTAATGATAGGTCAGGTGTAGAGGCTTGTTCTTCGAGTGGTCGTGGGTTAGGTGTAAAGGTTTGGTTGTTCGTGAAGTTTTGTATAGATAGCGTTTTCTTTTTCTCAGTATTCTTGTATCTTATGACGGATGAATTTTGAGAAAAATGTTGTAGGTTTCCTGTGAGTTGTAAATCTTAGAGTATTTTTTTTCTATGATTTACTTTTAACCTAGTTGTGATTAGAATCTTCCTCGGTCGTTCCAAACAAGTATATGTTAGTGTGCAGAATGTGTGGTTGTGAGTCCCTATGGTCTTTCTTGGTTCCTGGTGAAAGCTGGGAGTGGAGGGACAGCAGGCCAGAAGACAGGGTTCCACCCAGCACACGAACTTCCACCAGTACAACTCTTAGGATCGTAAGCAAAGTTTAAACTCATGTCAGTTTTATATTGTGCATGTTGCAGGCAGCTGGTTGATGCATCATTAGTGGCCACACAGGGACGGATAGAAGATAGCAGTGTGATGAGTTTAGATTTGTTGTTGTTGTGACTAGGGATCCCAGTGTGGTGGGCAAATAGGAGCTGAACTGGGCTAGTAGTGTGTTTTCACCAAAGGTTTTTTCATCTCTGAATAAGTGATTGCCACTCATCCATTTTCCTCAGAGGCTTAGCCTTAACCACAGCAGGTGATCTAGAAGTAAGCTGTGCAATGATTAGATTCTCTTTTTTTTATTATTATGGTTATTGTATACGTCCGACTTTGACGTTGAATATGCAGATGAGATTAGGACTCCCCTTATGAAGCGTTGGGACGCTATGATTTCTGCTCCAATGGAGGTATCACACTAAAACCTCCTTTGATAAACGCCCAGATCTTCTCAGCGCTCGTTACGTTCTCTGTTTCATACAGACAGTGAGGAAAAGAGAGTATCGTTAGCTGCAGTGAAGACGGGATCATAATGATGGGTGAAAAGAACTGTAACAATTGCGTACAGACGTGAACGGAGGGACGGGTATGTGATGACATATGCGTGGCAGCACAGAGGATAGGAAACAAATGTTTTACAGCTAAAAGCCTCGCACACGGGAGGAAGCAGAGGGTTCTGATCCAGAAGTATACCTGGCAGTGTGTTGTGGGGACTCCGAACGAAAACATCCCGCATATATGGAGAGGCTATTCTGTGTTTTTCATCCAGTGAGATTAGAAACAATAACCGGAGCGAACATGGAAGCTTTTTTAAAAAGAAACCTCGATGGATGGGTTTAGAAAAGTACCGGATTAACCAGGGATTGACAGGTACTGTTAGAGCCTGACGGCCGTGGGTAATAGCATGAGTAAGCCTGAAGGTAAAAGGTATCAGCTGTGAGTTAGCCCTGCCCCAGGCAGAATCTCGTCGTGAATACACACACACACATACACACACACTCTCTCTCTCTCTCTCTCTCTCGCGTGGGCGTTCGTTCTGTTATGTAGGTGTGAGGGGTGACGGTGTGTGACGCGTCACGTCTGAGATGTGTGGAGGAGGCCGGCGGGGGCTCGGCTGCCACACCCGGGAGCTCACCCCCCCCCCTCTCCCCTAATCTCATGATCTCCTGCACATGTTTATTGTGTTGGGTGACGCGTGATCCCGACTGCCTCATGAGGTTCGAGAAGTTGTGAGGTGTGAGTGGCCGGTGGTATGGCGCTGTTTCGGTAGCAGGTCGGCCATTGAGAAAGGCCTTGGTGGTGCGTTCAGTACTGGAAACCCGTGTATAGTACAACGTAGGAAACCGTGTATAGTACAAAATAGGACATCCGTGTACAGTACAGTATAGGAAACCGCATACAGTGAACATAGTACACCGTGTTCAGTATAACATAGGCCGCTCGTGTACAGTACAACATAGGAAACCCATATACAACACAGCATAGGGAACCCTTGTACATTACAGCATAGTAAACTCTTTGATTTTGCCTACATCTGCCTATGCTAAAGGATTTCCTCTCGCTCGGTTGAATGATTATTGATTCGTACTGTACATTCTCAGGACCCCCTGAACGAGACTCCTGGAGCTCCGGGGCTGGCCTCCCACAGGAGCAGGGAAATGATGGACGCCTTTGGGATGAGACGTTCTGTTGACGAAGCTGTACTCCTTATCGTCCGTTGACGATGAGTGAACATCGCCAAAGGCGCCTGTGCGTCCATATCCAAGCGTAGTCCGGTAACACTAGAAGTTCAGTATATATATTTCTCTCTAGCGCCAGTTCCAGTAGCAGGGAAATGATGGACTCCTTCAGAGTAAGATGTTCTTTGACAAACTTTATTCCGGATGAGATAGCATCGCTAAAGGTGACTCTTCGCTCAAGCAGTATATATATATATATATATATATATATATATATATATATATATATATAGAGAGAGAGAGAGAGAGAGAGAGAGAGAGAGAGAGAGAATATCATTGTTGAGAAACGCTTTAAGTTTAGTAATACCTTTAAATGTTGGGGCGTTTAAGTTATGGAAGGGGAGACAGTTCGCCGAGGTGGGCGTTGGCGTGCGTGACTGAGACAACCACCTGCCACTCCACCCTCCTCAGCTGGTGGCTGGTGGAGACTGAGGCAGCCACCTGCCTCAGCCGGTCTGGTCTGACGTGGACGTCACTGTAACACTATAAGGCCCGACCCTCACGCCTGCCGC
The DNA here is from genome assembly GCA_038088735.1 of Panulirus argus. Lineage (NCBI taxonomy): Eukaryota > Metazoa > Arthropoda > Malacostraca > Decapoda > Palinuridae > Panulirus > Panulirus argus. The sequence continues at coordinate 6,004 of JAYMFT010116455.1, forward strand.
CAGTAATGCTTATGTTTATCCCCGTGATACCTCATGTTGAACTTTCCTTTCTTGTTTACCGTCTTGACTTCTCCTTGTAGTTTACTCTGTCTTTACTTCTGCATGTAGTTTACCCTGCCTTTACTACTGCTTGTAGTTTACCCAGCCTTTACTTCCCCTAGTTGACAGTATCTTTACCTAGAGTTTACACTTCATTGCAACTATTTCTTGTTTACACTGTCTTTGTCTAGTTTACTCTGCCTTTACTAGCACTTTTAGTTAACCGTTCCTTTTTCTTCTCCTAATTTACCCTGCCTTTACTTCTTGTAGTTTACCATCTCTTTACTTTGCTTTTTTAGTTTAACTTGTCTTTAGTTCTGTTTCTAGTTTAACCTGTCTTCTTCTAGTTTACCCTATCCCTACTTCTCCTTTTATTCTACCCTCTTTTATTATTCTAGTTTACCTTCTGTTTACTTCTAGTTTGCCCTGTCTTTGATTCTAGTTTACCCTGTCTTAGGCTTCTAATTTACCATATCTTTAATTCTTCTAGTCTTCCCTTTCTTCTCCTTTTAGTTTACCCTGTCTTTACTTTTCCTTCTAGTTTGCCCATCATTGCTTCATCTAATTTCTTTACTTGAGTCTTGTGTCTTTTGAATACTGTCTTGTTTAGTTTGCCTTGTCCTAAATTTTCTTTCTGGTTTACCAAGTCTTGATTTCTGTTCATAGTACACCTTAACTCGTCAAATGTTATATCTGTTTTATCAGTGAAGGCAAATCATGTTTTGTACTTGACATTTAACACCTTTGTGGTGGTAGAGTGAGCAAGGGGAGCGCTGGGGTGAATTACCCCACTTGTATCTGGCCTGATGAACAGGGGGTAGCGTCAGGATTAGTTACCCTACTGTTACGTTCTGATGGGGTGAATGAACAGGGGATACTGCTGGGACGTGTTACCCCATTGTGAGTGGCTGGGTGAACAGAACGTATTGTTAGGATGAGTTACCCCTGTGTTATGAGCAGCTGCTGAGCAGGGTTAGTGTTGGGACGAGTTACCCCTCTCTTGTGTGTGGCTGGGTGAGCAGGTGGTGGTGTAGGGGTGAGTTACCCCACACTGTGGCGGTGTCTGTAGTTGTTTCCTGCCAAGTACGTAACCCCCCTGGCCGGCTTATGTAACTCGCTACCGCTCATGTCTAACCCTCCCGAATATTTTTATATAACGACTTTCTAATGGACTCTCGCTCCCTGATTTATTCTCGAATACATCTTGAAGGTGGAGCGTTAGGATGGAGTGGAGTGGGGGAGGAGGAGGAGGAGTAGGAGGAGGATTTGCCGTGGGTGGGGGTTGGCCGGGCAGCGCGGCGTGGAAGGAGGCCACTGGGTACAGGTGTGCAGGCAAGGAGCTCCCAAAAGTTCCTTTCAAGGTTGGTATGAGAGCCTCGTATGCCTGATTTATTTCATCTTGAAGCTTCTGTCGTCTTGTATCCGAAGGAATAAGCATAATAGAAATATCATTTATAGAATAAAGATATGTATTAAATAGTTACCTTTACTGGGGCAGACAATGAACGAACTTTGAAATGGTAAATTATATAATCAGCAGATTCCCTCTCCGTTGAATATATTTGAATTCCCGAGCGCAGTTGTACGATAATTGGATTGGTAGTTAGAGTAATCTCTCGTTTGCGTCTGCCTGTTATACGAGACTCAAGCGAACTTTTGGGTTTGATCTGGGAATTCAAATGGATTCATCGGGCCAGACAAGTTTAATAGTTGGCCATTAAGGCTCCGTTTTCTTTGATAGTAAACGTGGCGCGGATTCTGAGGCGAGCATTATTAACTCTGCCTGCAGCTGTGACACGTGTGTCTGGACGTGCAGGGAGGATAGCAGGAACAGGATTACGGGACCAGGATCGGTCGTCGTAGACTGGTGTATGAAGTCATAACTGGGAAATAAATATGTACGCAGCTCACGCCCTCCTGAGGTATATTGCATGGCTTTGGAAGAAAACGTCCTCATGATAAGTAATACATGAGAGACGTGTGTGTGTGTGTGTGTATATGTGTGTGTGTGTGTAGGTAGATAGGTAGATAGTGAGGACATGAGGTGTTCATGATGTGTGATGAGCTGTGCGAGAGCAACCTTAAATGTGAACCATCCTTGTTAGACGATAGTGGCTTGAGCATGACGTTATTGCACTTGAGCCCGACGGCACAGCCCCCTTGCGTATGACGGCGTGACCTTTGGCCAGACGCTTAAGGGTCGGGTCATACATCACGCCGTCATACCTTGCAAGGATCTTGCCAGAGGCCACCCGGACGTGGTTGAGAGGCTAAAAAGCACAGTTTGTATAACCTTCAGGATTTTACGTATTGTCGGCTTCAGTAGCCACGCTGGGTGTCAACTGCCTTGGCTACACTGTTGGGATTTAACCAGTGGTTGACCCCTTGCAGTGGCTACATTTGGATATAGCCAGAAGCGAAACATGAGGAGGTAAAACCCGAAATATTACTTCGGACATGATGACCCTATTGTAACATCCTCAGTAGTTTGAGTACCTTCCCTTACGACGTCTCTGGAGGTCTTCAGTCCCCAGCAGCTAGGGGCAGAGGCCAAGGTACGGAGTGTAACGCCGCCGAGAGGTCTGGCATCTGGCCATTACACCTTATAATTCACTGTGTTACTCTAACGCAAGTTTGTCACAAATAAGCATTTTAGAATGTTTGTCTCCACCCCAAGCCATTGGTTTTACCTGTAGCCAGACGGTAAGAAGCGTTTTCCCGAGTACTGGACTTCGACAGCGCATTGAAAACATAAGTGGTTCGGGTCTGGAAGAGATGATCCGAAGCAACGCTTTGCTTGTATGACCGTCTAAGAATTCTCTTACATAATTCATGGGTATGAAATAATTTGGGCCTATGGGTCTTAGAGTTTTAAAGGGTAAAGTCTGCGTATTTACTTTTATCTTTTCATTATTATGTTATGTTATTTAGCACACGTTTGGGGTCCACCTTTCCACGACGGAAGACTTCAGCAGTGAGTGACGAAGGAGAAGCAGCGGCTGTGTTGAGGCACAGTCAAGGTTGTAGCGTTCTTGTAGGTGATCCGCTCGGCACACTCGACTCAGTTAATGTTTGACGTTAACAATTACACGGCAGTGTAAAAGCTGCACTACACTGGAAGGGAAATGGAAGAATTACGGCTTTAATGTTTATTGCCCCTTTTATTCGCTTCCTGCAAGGCCCTGGCCTCGATTAGGACCATTTCATCTCAGACTGAAGCCTTCGTCTTGAAAAGCAGTAAAGGAAAATGCTGTGAAAACGTCAACATAAACTCTTTTATTTTTATTTTTAGAACGAAAAACTTCTGCGATCGTTAATTTGAATATTTATGTATATACGTATATGAATGATTATTGATTCAAAAACCTTCCGTCGGTATCTCATCGTCACGTTCCAGGCTGCCCTTCATTTGCCAAACACGGTACACACAGCATCATTATCGCTAGACACCTCAGGCACATCATTATCGCGAGACACAGCATCATTAATCATTTTCATAATCCATGAATACTAGTGGTCCTAAAACCGAGCCCTGCGAGATCCCATTGGTTGTAATCCTTACCCAGTTGGACATAATGTGAGATGTGACAACCCTTGTTTTCTCTCTCTCTCTCTTTTGGCTGTTCTTGACACACGCACAGACTCGCACGCCCTTTCGTTTCAACACAACAGAGGTTATTTACTTTCCATGGTTCAGCCCAGCTTTATGGCCCACCAGCACTGATAACGGTCCAACACGCCTACAACTGCCATCCAGCAGTCACGCTCAGATAAGCAGGTGAGTTTCAGCAAATTAGGACAAACACAGAGTAGCCGCACCCTATCCAGCCGGCAGCCGCATTCCAACAGACTGCTAACTACTCTCAAACTAACCAACAACAACTATGAAAAAACAAGAGACTTTGCAGTCCAGTGAGCGCCAAACTTTCGTTCAACAAGTACCACAGTATAGTCGCTCTCACCTAGAACCATAGCCCCCCGAAACCCACAAGTTCAACCCACAAACACATTTCAGCAAATCCAGATCTACCGCTCCTCAGCTCACTACTGCAACGAAGCGATGGTCCAACGTGCCTTAAATTCCACTCTTAGAAGCAGACAGAAACCAGTCCAGTAACACGAGGAATAACTTCAGAAAGAAAGCTTGAAAGAGACTCGTATTCACTGTTCAGAAAGAACCATAACAACAGTCTATCGACCCTAGAGCCATTTCATCCAAGCTATACAGTCATATTCCAACGAGACCTGCAGACCAGACCGAGTTACGGGAGGCTGCAGGCCGCGGGGCTCCAGTATCCTGATGGAGACAGAGGCACAACACAGCAGCTTGATTCCAGAACAAACTGTGAGGATGGAAGACTTCCGAGACCAACGTAAGGTATACGTTGATTCCAGAACAAACTGTGAGGATGGAAGACTTCCGAGACCAACGTAAGGTATACGTAAGGTGAAGTAGATCTCATCAGACTCCTAGCCGTAAGTTGAATGTCCACCAATCCCTTAACCTCTGTCTACCAGTCCTTTAACGTCTGTTTACTAATCCCAGAACCAAAGACTACCAAACGCACAACAGCAGTCCAGAAAGACAAAACACCAACCAGAATATTAACCCAACAAACCCAGAGAACTGTAGTCCTGCAAATCAATAAGCCCATTCCGGCAAACCCTTAACCACAGTCCAGCAGAACCGTTCAACAGTCTGGGTCTCTTTCCTGGTGTATGCATCTACGTGGGGAGGGGAGGGGGTGTCTTTACCCCCCACAGCCCGGGCTAGGCCCAACTGCTGGGTTAAATCGTTGGTGGACCAAGCCGTTATCAGCCAGTCACGTCAAAAGCATATCGCTGCGACAGCCGTACTACTGTGCATCTGCAAGCAAATATCCTTACTGAGATAAACCCTCGGGCTCTCTGGTTTAACCGGCTAACATCCATTGTTCCGCAGAGCGACCACAAGAGTCTACCAAGCCCATGATCACGGCCCAGTGAAACCCACGAGGGACCAAACCCGTGACCACGGTCCAGTGTTCCGTGCCGTAGTCCACTAGACTCATGACCACAGCTTAGTGGAACTCTCATTCGCCAGGGTCCAAAAATATTGACAACAGAAATATGATACGGTATTCTGAGTACAGTTTAGAAGATCCACTCTCATGCCTTCCCAACCTCTCCTCTCCCCAACCTCTTGCCTTCACATCCCTCCCCACCCGCTTACCTTCTGAACCCTACCCTCTTGCCTTTATAACCCCACCATCTTACCGTCTCATCACCACACTCTTACCTTTTCAACCCACATCTCTTGCTCTTCCAACCTCGCCCTCTTGTCTCCTCAGCTCATCCCTCTTGCTTTCACAACCTCGCTCTCTTGCGCCTTCTTCACCCCCTCCCCTTCATTTTACCTTCCCAACCCCGCCCTCGTAGCTTCTCAACCCCACTCTCGTACCTTCCCAACCCAACCCTGCCCTTTCGCCTTCTCACAGTCTCCGTGGAAGTGTTTTGCTCTTTCTGCCACGCCCTCTTTCCATCCCAGGTCATTCACACGTGCTCTCTCAGAGCGGCCTTTCCGCCTCATCATGCCCTCTCATCCCAGGAGTCCGTACCCTCGCAATATTTGGCTTAGAAAGCAACTCAAGAAGCATCGCTGGATTATCTTCAGGCTTTATGACTTCTTTTTTGTATCAGATGTGTTATTTTGTGTCCTTGTAACACGTGGGACACTTGATTGTCCCCTGAGATACTGAAGGAACAAGGAATTGCTCTGCCGTCATTATGAAATAAATGATGGCTAAGAAGTCCTTAAAATACCCTCTTTATTTACCGTTTTATTATTATTATTACTGTTATCATTATTATTATTAAAGGAAAAAATGCCGGTATATCAACATAGCAGAAGGTGAGAGCCAAGGGTTTGGGAATGAGAGGTACGTATGTGTAGCGGGACGTGCTTGCTGCTGGACTCTCCCAGTTTCTCTCCAGAACCCACCTCGTCTTCCAGCCTCATTTTACCACTCATCTCACCTGAAACCTTTCCAGCGTCCATCTCAAAATCCTGATTCTCCATGGTAGCGGCAACATCTCTCGGAGCCCCAGTGACTGCTCCAGGTATCCACCAGGTACCCTACCCACTTCTCAGCGTCCTCCAGACACCCACGGCACAGTCTGGCCTCTTTTTCCAGCATCAGCTTCACCTTCCAGAGAGCTCTCAAGAAACATCCAACCCTTCAGGCTCTCTGAAACATCCCTCGCTTCTCCTTTACTTCCCAGGGTAACCTTTCTCCCCAGTACCACCCACGAGAACCCCAGCATCCATCCGCCCCACCCCACGCAAGCCCACCAGGAACTACCCCACCGCCCGGGGGCATGTCCGAAATTCCCATTCCCCGGCTATTTTCCAGCACCACTCAATTTTTTGGACTGTCTCCTGCACCACCCCATCTTCCGACCTCTCTCAGTCCCACCCTATCTTCTAGCCTTTCAGCATCATCACCCTCACCCTCTGGCATCTCTCCAACACCTACTTCATCTTTTGGCCTCTTCAGTACCACACTGTTTTTTTTGTTTTTTTTTTGACCTCTCATAACCCCCACCCTCTTTTCTGGCCTTTCACCATCATGTTTTGACCATTCTCCAGCACTCACCCCATCTCATGGACTCTCTCCAACATCTCTTTCACTTCATGGGCCCTCGCAAGCTTTCACCACACCATCTGGACTCTCCAGACATCCACCTTACCTCCTGGCCGTCACTTTACTAACCACCCTACGTCCGGGAGTCCGCCCGAAGCAAGCTCGTCAAGAGTATGAAGTGCTCGCAAGCCCTGGAGTTGCGAATAAAGCCTGAATGTCGATGTTGGTGTTAGCCGGGAAAAAAGGAAAAGCTGTCTCTGGGTGTTAAGATTATAAGGTGTTCATCGTCATGTGGTCATCTTGCTGAGTCAGGTCACTCTCTCAGACAGGCGGCTCCCTGAAGTCGCGATGGGGCTTCCACAGTACATTCCAGTGCCTGTATTGCTGGAAGTGACTAATGTGAAGGTGAGGAGGAGGAGGGGGAGTTAGCCGTGATGCAACACGGCTTGTGAATGGCTCTCAAGCAATAATTTCAGGATTGCAATTGAAATAATGGCTTGCACCATTTCAGCGTGATTAACATTTTATTTGCGGCAGTTTTCGTAAATCTCTTTCCTGAACGTTATTAAACGTTTATCATTTAGATATGATGTGATGAATGACGTGGGAGACCAAAACATTTTCCAGTTGTATGTAAACTGCACACACACACACACACACACACACACTTTATATATATATATATATATATATATATATATATATATATATATAT
>JAYMFT010116466.1:0-13380 GCA_038088735.1 Panulirus argus
GAGAGAGAGAGAGAGAGAGAGAGAGAGAGAGAGAGAGAGAGAGAGAGAGAGAGAGAAGGTCGTTAGCGTCATATCTCGGGTGAGGATTTCCGTCCGTGTCTGATGCTATTCTAATGCCTTATGTGTACCTAAATACGGTTCTGGAGGTCTTCTACCCTCATAGCTGGGTCTGGGACCTTACCTTATCTTACGTGCACCTTAGGATTGTTCCGGAGGTCCTCTACCCCGATAGCCGGGTCTGGAACCTTACCTACCCTATCTTCCGTATACCTTAAGTTGATTTTTGGGGGGGTCTTCTACCCAGCACAGCTGAGTCTAAGACCTTACCTTACTTTGCTTGTACCATACGATGGTTCCGGAGGTCTTCCACCCCCAACAGTTGGGTCTGGCACCTCACCTTACCTCACGTATACCTAACGATGGTTTCAGAAGTCTATTGCAGCCCATATGGCTCGGCGTCCGACCAAGACGCCGTGTGTGTGTGCTACTCTTAATCAATCGAGAGATACTGGCAGTCCTCGCCTATGGGAGTTAGGCCCACGGAATCAACACACCCTTGGCTGGTGTGGTAAAAACTTTGCAGGCACTTGCTTTGCCCAGGGCGCTTAAAGATTTAGTTCTCCACGGGACCCGGATGTTCACTCTTTCTCGCATACTGTCCTTCCACCATTTCTATGACTCAGTCTCTGGTCTGCATGGGCTCAGCCCTATATTTCCGTCCCACATTTCGTTCGTGTCTATTAACATGCCTCCTCTGATTATGGTTTATACTTTTTGTATTCCTCTTTCACCAGCCTCATTCGCGATACTGTTAATCCCCAGTAATCTATGTTCCTCCTGGATGCTTAAATCTGCATTTCCCTACTCACGTACGGGTCTGATATCTCTAACAGTAACAGACCTATGTCCTCATTAACCAATGGACGTTCATCCTAACGCCGTCTTTACCTAAGTGACAAAACTTCTAAATATCGCCAAAAATTTAAGGGGTTTTACTCAAGGCCCTATATAGGCTCCCTTATTCCAGGCAAGCTGCAGTTAGATTCAGGTCAGCCTCCAGCCCTGATCATCGTCGTCGTCCAGGCAGGTTACACTGAAATTCGAGTCAGCAAACAGCCCATAGAAATATATTCCCGATTCTCATACTTCCCAACGGGACCGTTGCCGTACTCTTGCGACGACGCTGGAGCCCTGCCGCAGGGGCCTGCTGGCATTTAGACAGCAGACCCTTCACTTCCAGGCTGTGGTGACCCGTGCCTGAGACTTGAACGGCAGACAAGGCGCTTGAGTCGCTCTCATGTTCTTTACGTACGGCAATTTCATTGAGAAAGAAAGAGAGAAAGAAATATCTTTCACTAAAACACCCGGGGGTATTTCAGTTGGGCTGAAAAGATCAGCTTGACAGGTTTCCACTTCTATATATTTCTCGGTAATGGCATCACAGATACGACTGAGTCCTTAAAGCGATCTCATGAGTCTCTCTCTTCCCTACGTAACTGACCTACGTAACTGAAGCTCGTTCCTACCTGGCGCCTTACTTCACTCTGCTGTGTACATAATTTCCCAAATCAGATTGCAAATCCATACAAACCGTACGCAAACTGGCCCCGACTGGTCCGGTCAAGTGGGTTACATTAAACACCTCTATACTCCCCCCCGTCTGAGAGAGAGAGAGAGAGAGAGAGAGAGAGAGAGAGAGAGAGAGAGAGCTAACAACGCCCTGGTCAAATATACTCCACCAGCCACACCCCGTCCAGCCTTCTTTACAAGACTCACGCAAGAGTATCCGCAACCCCTCGCGGGCGTGACGCCACACCCCTGCGGACGCCGTGGTCCGACGCGTGCCGCCCGTCCGTCCAACTACGGACGTGACTCAGATCTCTCCCCCTTCTCCCCCAACCCCTACCCCTGCCCCCAAAAGGTGTTGCTGGGTCCGATGGGCGCCGTCCGGCAACGGCCTCAAGGCGTCGTAAACTTCAGCTGACCTCGCCAGACTCCTCCGCTACAATGGGGCGCTCATCTCCCCTTCAAGAGTCGTATATATCTACTACCCTGTGCGTACCTGACTCGTGTGAGTAACTGCTTTACATGATCGCCAGCGCCCGGGTCTTTGGTGAAGGCTTTGAGAAAAACGCATTCAGCGTTTTAACTTGGTTGTTGTATTCTTCTAGATGCATCACATGCGAAATTCCAACAATCAATTCTTCGTGTATTCAGACGTTCAGGTAATACTACGTCCCTCGTCAATGGCCAATCGCCACCACGGCGCTTTTAAGAGTCAAGAGATTTCTGTATAGAATGTATGTGAAGAATTATGGTCTGTGGCTGCGATCTGTCTGTGTCAGGTCAACGGGGGGGGGGGGGGGTGGGTGGGCGAAGGCGGGCGGTGTCCAAGCCAGGCGCCCTAGGTCCAGGCTAAATGAGGTAGGGAGGCGAGTCTTACGCAATCTTTTCTGGGTTTTAAGTGCGGTGCTCTGTACGCAGCCACGCTCAGGCACACACGAGCAAATATAAACATTGATACGCAAATACGACGGCGTATTCACATACACACACACACACACACACACACACACACACACATGGGCCCCGTGGTGTAACGTTCAGCGTAACTGACCGTAAGTCAGCATTAGGCTCGTCCGGGGTCGGACCTGCAAGGTTCCAAATCCTGGCAGCGGCAGTCGATCGACCCACAGCCAATCCTAGGTGTTCATTCTTCCCCTCGGGGCCGGTCGATAAATGGGTACCTGGCTAAGGCTTGTGTGTGTGTGTGTGTGTACAAGTAGAGGGGTAAAGACATAGTACATATATACAAGGCTAGGAGACGGGGCAACACGAGTGTAATACTCTCACCTCGTAACATACAAACAGAAATCACACAGACAGATAGACAGACAGCCAGACACACACAAACACACACACAAACAAACAAGCACATCTTTCAAGCAGTTGTGTCTGTCAGTGGGGCGTAATTCTAGACCCGTATCGTCTCATTCCGTAGCATATGGGACGGCGGACAACTGCTGGTAACGTGCTTAAAACCTGTTTCCCTCCCTGCCTGCCTGTGTGTGTCAGTCTGGACCAACCCCGAGGCCCGGTCGCTGGAGACCATTTGTGTCCTGTTGTATCCTCTCTTTGCGCCCACCTCCCACAGGGTGGGGGTAGGAGCGCACGATCAACCAGCCGCTCTTGCGGCAAACCTCAAAATCGACATCAAACAACGCCGGACCCACAAAGGCGCCTTTCGCTCTCTCCTGTCCGGTTTGGACCAGCTGGTCGTTGGTGGCGCCATAGATAGACAGACATTATGCTCCGTCATATTTCCGGTCTCTGTTATATCCGCAGCATTTGGGGTCACCGCAGTTACTCACAGTCCACGTACCGCAAGCATAGGGAAAATCCTGACGGAAGCAGATGTCACTTGGAGAGGAAAACACAACGCGGGACTTTTTCCATTTTCATATGCGTCTCAAAGTATAATTCTTGCTTAATAATCTTCGGTTAAGATCAATGCAAAGATGCATTTTTTTTTTCCTTTCTGGGGGAACAAATTTTTCAGGTCTCGGGTCACCAGCCTTAACTCTGCAAGCCAGCAAGGGGGCGAGATAGCGTTAGGTCCTGAGTAAAAGTCTTGGGGGAGTGTCAGAAGACTAGTAATTGATAATTCAGGATGCCCTTGGACTCGACTCTGTCTCATAAATATGTAGCACTAGAACTTCCCAAGATGTGAGAGAAGCCAAAGACTACCATTTCTCTTTTTCCTCAAGTTGGATGAGTGCTGGACGCTTGTGGCGGAGAGACTGATAGCACTTGAAAATAATGTTTTTGAAAGGAAATATCTTTAATGTCTTTAGAAATATCTTCGTACGTCTTACATATCTTTCGTGTAACTTGCGATGGTTTCAGAGGTCTTCTACCCCTCCCCCCCACAGCTGGGTCTGGGACCTTACCTTACCCTACGTATACCTTACGATGATTTAGGAGGTCTTCTACCCCCCACAGCTGAGTCCTGGGATCTTACCTTACCTTACGTACAACTTACAATGGTTTTAGTAGTCTTCCACCTTCACAGCTCGTGTACTATCAAGCTATCTTATTACTCCTACGCTCAATCAGGCTGTTGTGGGCCGCGTTCCGTTTTCTACCTAACAAAGTCCGAGAAAAAAATATGGGGTAAAGGAGGGGGAAGTATAAGTGGTCCCAGACTGAAATATAAGATGAGAAACACCAGGACCATAGGAAATGGGTCTTGGGACAGGTTTATCAGATTTTTACGAAAATAAAAATATATTTTGTCCAGTCGTAGTGCATGACTTAATACAAAAAAAATCTATAAAAATTCCGTAAATTTTAGTGGCACGCTACTAACGCGTGTTCCGACTCAATCTAAATTGGGAATACATTCCAATCCCTTAGAATCAAGAGGAAGGATTCTTATGCAGTACACAGAGAGCTCAAGAAGAATTCTAACATCTTATGGCAACGAGAGAGGACTGAAGTTCCGTATAACGGCGTAAACAGGTCTCCCCCAGATCCTTTTCATACCAGTGAGAGTAGATTCCGATCCCATCCACCCGGTCAGGTAATGGACTTCCAATAGCCGGGAGGGATGCTCACCCAACTCTCACTGACATACATACGCAGGCACTTCCTCCTCGTATATTCACCCATCCAGGGGCGGTGGACTAGTGACATACCTACTGGGTACAGGGAAAACATGGGATAGCTAGATGATGGAAACATGATGGGCTATAACGAGGTTATCTGCTGGAGGAGTCAGGGTAGGTTGGGCTAGCCTCTGCAGAAGGGGACGTGGGCGAGGGATGCGGTCTCTCATAGGACTTTGACTGGAAGGAGCGAGTCTCCTGGGACAGTGACGGAATGAAGGAAGTCTCATAGGAGAGCAAGTGGAAGATGGAAGTCTCATAGGTCAGTAGCTGGAAGGAGAGAGTCGTATGGGTCAGTGACTGGATGGAGGAGGTCTCATAGGTCAGTCAGTGGCTGGAAGGAGAGAGTCTTAACAGGACAATAACTGGAAGGAGGGCGTCTCATACGTCATCAGCAGGGTAGAGGAAGTCTCAAATGACAGTGACTGGAATAAGGGAGTCCTTCTCTAACAGAATGAGAGGACGAAGAACCAAAGTCATTCCATGGGAGAATATACGACCGTTCGGGGAGGTAGATGTCATAATTAGAGTAATAATGGCAAAGAAAAAGAAGAAAAAGAGGACCGGTTAAACAAGGCAAGTACTCTTACTGGCCTCGCAATCCAGGAGGCTACTGACACGAGCTGTTTCCATGCTTGAGGTATCTATGCCCCTTCACCTCCACTATGCAGATGGAAACATCTTCATCAAAAATCCCCAACACACATACAATAAGGTTTACCGCTTTTCCTCCTACAGAGAAGCCACAACGTGGGAAAACTGAGGAAGAGACACCTAAAGTTTTGCCTGGGAGACGTATGTGAAAATGGGAGGACATATGTTAAACTTGGTAGGCGTGGAGTGTGCATGTGAAACTGGGTTTACTAGTGGGAGATATATGTGAAACTGGGGAGACATATGAGATACCGAGGATGATCTTGGAGACCTAAGAGACCTATTTGAAACTGTGGAGACTTGTAAGAGATATGTGAGACATATGTGAAACTGGAGAGATTCTAGGAAGAATTAAGACATATATGTGAAACTGGGGAGACACGTGGGAGATCTGGGAGACATGCGAGACCAGGGAGACATGAGGGAGGGCTGGGAGACGTGACAATGTGGTGACATGTGGGAGACTGGGAGACCGATGGGAAACTAAAGAGACCCTTGAGAAGCTGCAGACATCTGTGGGAAACTGAGGGGACCGGTGGGAACGTCAGGATGAACTGTGGGAAACTGTGATGACTACTGGGAACTCAAGACGACCCGTGGGAATCAGTGTAGGCCCGTGAGAAACTGGGATGACCCTTGAGAATATGTGAAGACCGCTGGTGAATCAAGATGACCTGTGGGAAAATGAGAAGACCTCGGGAAGTCAGGATGACCTGTGGGAAACTGTGATGACTCCTGAGAAATCGAGACTTCCGCGGGAAGCTGTGAAGGCCCGTGGGAAATCTGGATGACTCACGGGAAATGAAGGAATCCGTGGGAAAATGTAGGAAGGGCGTGGGAAGCGAAGAAAACCTGTGGGAAACTGGGCAGACCCGTGGGAAAGTTGGGTTGTGGGAGCGTGGGAAGCTAAGATAACCTGTGGGAAACTGGGGAGACCCGTGGGAAAGTTGGGGGTGTGGGGGCGTGGGAAGCTAAGAAAATCTGTGGGAAACTGGGAAGACCCGTGGGAATTAGGGTTGAAAATAGGGGAGCCTGTGGGAAATTAGGTAAACAAGAGAACAGCGGGTAACGGAGACCCACAAGAAAATGGGTTAAACTCATTAGAATATGGGAAGACGGACAGAAAACGGGAATGACAATTAAATTTCTTTATCGAAAACTCCTCACAACTTTCCTCCCCCTCCTTTGACGGTTCTGTAATTCCACCTCTTGACTCAATGAACATAATGGGTATTTCCGGAACATCCACTCGTTCTTGGAGACCCCACATTTACGCAATGAGAAAGTGTTCATTTCGCAGTCCATACGAATGCTATAAAGGAACTGAATTACAGGCAACGACTGTTAATCTCTATGGCTACCTGGAGCGCAGACGGGAGAGGTATACCATCGTCTATACCTGGAAAGTCCTAGACGGTATGGTACCCAAGACACACTCGGAAATAACATCCTACTGACACGACAGGCAGGAAAGACTTTGTAGAACATTAGTCTTTACAGAACACTTAATCTGAAATCCAAAGATGAGATAGGCATTAAACAGAGAGAACACCTTAAACATCCGAGGCCCAAGGCTCTTCAGCACCTTGCATGCTATCACTATAAACAGCGATGGATTCACGGTAGAGAAGATTAAGAGTACACTTGACAAGCACCTTAAAAAGTGAACCTTAAAAGTCAGGCTGTGGGGGCTCGTATGTGCGGCTTCCAACAGCTTTTGGTCGACCAAGGACCCATTCCCAAAGGCTTGGCCCCAGCCCGGGCTGTGGGGGGTGAAGACCTCCGAAGACTTCAGCAGGCATCCATCAAGTACTCACTCACCATCAGTATCTTACTGTACCATCAGTACCTTACCGTACCATCAGTACCTTACTGAATCATCAGTACCTTACCGTAACATCAGTATCTTATTGTACCATCAGTATCTTACTGTACCATAAGCAATTTACTCTACCATAAAGACCTTTCAGTACCACGGTATCTTACTGTATCATTAGGACCTTACTGTATCATCAGTAACTTACTGTTCCATCAATATTTCACTGTCAGAGTCAGAACCTTCCCAGGCCATAAAAGGAGTACTCGTCAAAAGCACACTAAAAATGAAACAAATGAGGTAGGAACACCAGCTAGAAGGAAGGGAAAAGAAGGATGGAGAAGGAGGTTACACGGGAGGTGAGAGTGGGAAGAAGGGAGAGATAGATGAAGGGAGGGCGGGAGGAAGATGTGACAGATGGATCGATGGAAGGTGAGACGGAAAAAGAAGGAAAAGAGAGAGAGGCAAGGAGACAGGGGAAAAAAAAGACGGAAGGTGAATAAAGGGGAGAAAAAATGAAAGAAGGAAGAAGGAAGGGAGGAAGACAAATGGAGGGATGGAGGTACAAAGATGGAATGAAAGGTGGATATAGAAAGATGGAAGGAATGAGAGAGAGACAGAAACATGGAAGAGGAAAGGGAGAAACAGAAGGACACATGGGTGGATAACAGAAGGGAGAGTTTGAGACAGAACAAGGGAGGTAATATAGCAGGCAGGGAGTTGGGAAGGGCTTTCTGCTGCACACCCAGGGTGGCTGGCTGGCTGGCTGGCTGGCTGTTGTTGCCCCAGAGACAACGCCACCAGACATGCCACCCAGCCAGTAGGGGCGCCACGCTCACCACCCACCCACCCACACAGTAAACTGATGGGTCACAACTTCTCCCATAATGAGAACAACAGCCATGCCACGGGGCATGATGGGCCCCTCTAAAAAGGGGGGGGAGGAGGAGGAGGAGGAGGAGGAGGAATCTAGACTTCGCCACATAATGGTGTCTCGTATTATAAAGGACCCCTGTAGCAAGCTAAACAGGGAAGGATGGATTCAGGCCCTGTTTCATTATGGTGTCTATAGCCTTAGCCTCAGCCTTAGCATGCATTGTACGTATCTATCTACCTCTCCTTAACTCCGGTCCTAGTTCCAGAGGAGGGTCAAGAACAAAGAGCCTAGCAGGCACCTCAGGTAGGAATTGATTTTACAGAACTTGAGTCTCCAGCCCCAGCCCTGAGGGCTGGCAGAGGTAATACAGATAGACATATACTGGCTACTACACGCATCACACATCAGTGAGACTAAACATATAAGAACTTCTAAGATATGACTAAAATCCCATTACTGGTGTGTACTTGACATGACAAAAATAGCGTTCTAAACATGAATAAATATGAGGCACCTTACAAAGGCAAAAATGTGTGTCTGTGCCTGTCGTACCAATAGGATGTTACTTCCGAAAGTAATTTGGGAACCATACCTTCTTACGATTTTCCAAGTGCAGATGATGATATACCTCTCCCGTCTGCATTCCAAGGAGTATAGCCTCAGAGATTTCAGTCGCTCCATTAATTCAGTTTCTTTACCGCATGAATATGACCTTTGAAAGATCTCTAAACACTTTCTGACTGATCAGTTTGCCCGCCTTGTATCAAGATGTTAAAACGTAGCAATACTCAATTCATGAAAGAATTAGCGCCTAGAATAATATCATCATTGGTTTTTCTTCTCTTGTCTTAAAGGTCCGCAGGATCCAGACTATCATCCCTTCTGCATGAGGCAACTGTTGTTTTGCTATGTTCGCTGAAGGTTAGGTAGATATGCATTATTACTTAACGTTAATGAAATGGCCTTGATAACGGCATTCAGTTGCCCGTGCAGTATCAGCTAACATAAAAAAAGGACCATGAGAGTGCAAACTTCAAGCAATCAAGACAGCGTGCATGGCGACTCTACTGGAAAACAGTGAGACACAGCGCAACAAATATGACAGAAAGTAAACGACAACAAATTACAGATACATTCAACATCAAGACAGCAACACAAATAGAGAACATCTTTGGTTCTCTGAAAGCCTAAGAACCCTGAGGGAAACTCCAGTTATATACCACTACAAACAAATAAATAGACGCAAGCCTAGTATACCTCTTTCCTTTTTTTTAAACACACACACACACACACAACAAACACAGTAGCTCACGTCATCCTCCAGTGGTGCAAACATGTGTTTTATGGTTAACGTCTCCTGCCCTCTTCAAGCAAACTGCAGGGTAGGATCACCTGAGGTGAAAGGCTTCGGTGAAGTACGTTTCAAACGTGATCAACAACAACACCACCAACTTGTTGACGACCAGTAATCCCCCAGCACAACGGCACGACCATTAGTCGTGATGGCTTCAACCCCGGGGCCATCATACTCAAGGGTCGTACCTTCGTACTCAAGCAAGGGTCGTAACGTTGCCCTCAAGCAAGGGTCGTAACTGCGTGCTCAAGGATTAAGACCGACCCAGACATCTGTTATGGGCCTCGTCCGTTTTCCTAACACCTCTCTCCTCCTACAGAAGTTTATTCCAGTACATGAAAATGCAATTACAGAAGGAAAGTCGTTAATTTCCATCACCAGTAAGGTATGACTGACAGTGTTAGAACCGGGCCTGCACCACAGGATCGCCTGTTCTAAATTTCCCGAACGGGAAGTCGACTATTAGAAAGGCTGCTGTGGGCTGAGGCGCTGATGGCGCGGCGTGAGCGGAACTTTGGCAATTCAGCTGATGGTGATGGCTCCTTCCCCACGACAACCAACAAAAACATACGCGGCTCCACACGGGAGAAACCCCAATTTCCCCATCGGCGTACTGCGTCATTAACCCGGCCTCACGTGAATGATTCGTCGAAGACGCTTCGAACTCGGGGGTGTACAGAAGCTTCACTGTGGGACGCTTCGAACTCAGGAGAACAGAAACTATACTGTGGGACCAGAGGTTCTTCAGTCTATCTGTCCTTCTGCCATGAGCAGAGACAGAAGCCAGTGTCTGGAAAAATCCACTGACCCTTACCTTAAGATCCACCCAAGATCTCCTCTTTTATCTTCCTCATACATTGCCTCATTCTCCGAAAGACTCCCTAAACCCTCGTTTTCAATATGATCTTCCCACTCTTCAAGAGATCCTCTGATATTTCTCACTTCCTCAAAGACTCTACATCAATATATTACTTTCTCTCAAGACCACATCCATTCCTCACTTCCCTCGAGACCTCCCCTACTTCTCACTATCCTCAAGACCTCCTCTGTTCTTCAAATTCCTCAGGACCTCCTGCACCCCTTACATTCCCCAAGACCCCCTTCGTCCCTCACTCTTCTCAAGAGCCCCTCCCCCTCAAAGACCTCCTACACTCCTCACTTTACTCATAATCCGCCTCAACTCCTCATGACTCCCTCTACTCATCACTTGCAGCTAACTAATCAAGACCAGCGTCATGAGGACTCATGTCGGGCCACAGAAGGAAGACGTAGTCCCTCTGCCCCACTTCAGCGAACTCGTGGTTTTGACAGCAGAACAACGACCAGTTTAACTACCCAACGACTTATCCAGCCACCCTCCGATTGGTCTAACCACCCAAAGACTAGTCTGACTACCCAACAATTAGCTTAACCACCCAACTTAAAGTTTTACTCACTAATGAACATATATATAGCGTTAATGAGATGGCATTGATAAGGGCCTTAGTTCCCCGTGCCGTCTCGGTTAACACACACACACAAAAAAAGATAAACCTACTGCACTTCAGTTCTGGTCACCATACTTAAGGAAAACATAAATAGAATGGTGTACAGAAGCGAGCGATCAAGATGATTCCCAGCCTGAAAAAATATATGCTAGGAAAGCTGACTAAATGAATCTAATTCATTCAGCCCAGAAAAGAGATGAATAAGAGTCGATTTGACACAGATGTTCAGAATCATTAAAAGCTTCGATAATCTCGATCTAACGAGCTATTCAATGACAGACTGGTCTGATTCCACTCGTAATCGTAGGCAAACGATTTACCTCGAATGAGTCGAGGTACTTTTTTCTTCGACAGGAGTGTTAACATGGAATTATGTACCAATCAGAGGAGGGGATAGCAATACTATAAGTACGTTTAATCACAGACCTTTGATTAAGATTTCGATTCAAATACACGACTGACATTATTTGCGTCTCCTTCGCTATATGACAAGTTTACAGGTCTTCCCCCTTGAAAAATCTCCATGTCTTCCTACTCCTACCACACTAATCCATGGGGTTCTGTTCTCTTCCACTATTACAAAAAACCTCGTCAGGACCCAGTGGTCTGTTGTTGTTTGAACTGATCTGTATTTATACACTCTGGGCCATATGCTGGTAAAGCCTCTGTACCCTGGGTTCTATGATGGTCAACACGCTGTACTCTGGGTTCTGTTGCAGTAAACCCTCCTTACACTGTGTTCTATACTTTTCAAACCCTTTATATCCTGGGTTCTGTGGTCTCAGATCCCATCTGGCAGCGCCCTTACCCCAATAAGGTCCTGGAAGACAGTAAATCCTTCCTCGAATGGTCACTGGGAGGATCTCTCGTAGCTCCGGCCAAAGCTGCCAGTGTGTCCTACCCAGCCAACAGGAGAGGGAGGCATTCAACTTTGGTGTCCACAAAAGACAAAGTGGGCGTTGCCTCCTTACCTCAATCCACTCATGAGCGGTCGTAAAAGGACGTACATGCGTGTGTGTGTGTGTGTGTGTGTGTGTGTGTGTGTAAAGATGCTGTATTGGTAAGTGGACCACGGATCGCGGCTGCTGATCGAATACTTATACTTATAAGGCTCTGAAGGTACTACACGGAACCGAAACTAAGTACAAACGGCCTCGAGCACAAAAGTACCAACCACAGTGTAGTGTCGTGGGTACCCTAGGTACTTAACGGAGGGTGAGGAGGAGACCTTACTTCATAGGGTCTTCCTTCCGCTCGAGAGCTGTGTACGTAACAGGGCGATGGCCTCTGCCCCGCCTAGCCTGATCTATGACCCGACACAACCGCGCGGGGCAAGGCGGGGCAGAGAAGGGTAGAGGGAAAGGCGAGGGTTGGGGAGACACGGGGCGGGGCCGGGGCGGGGAGGGAGATGGGGAGACGAGACCGACATGGTTTAAGATGTCAAACACCGCTGCTGCACACGTCACTACCATACACTCAGGAGGCCATGTGAACGTGACTAATATTTTAGTTCCAGAAGGCGCTGCAGGAGGGCAAGAAGGATTGTGTACGGGCCCAAGGATGAATGACAGGTGAAGGAATCCCTATGGGACTCCCATGATCCTCTCACTGAGGATACGAACGAAGGCTTTTAGACGAAGGACATCAACAAAATAGCACTATTGAGAAACTTCTGGTCAGTGGGTATAGGACACGCAACATGGAGGCGTGTTTACAGGACACGCGACAGGAGCTAATTTACCGAACACTTTGCTCCTTTATTTTCCTAAGTTCCTGCTACTTTATATAGCATTATGCTGTTTTATTGACCTGGGTTCCTGCTACTTTATCTACCGTTTTCCTACCTCATCCACGCGAGTCTCTGCTGTTTTACTTAGCGAAGCTCCTGCTACTTACGGCTCCCCAGCCCACACGGGTTCCTCAACAGTCACGTACCTGGAACAAGAGGCAGATCGTCATTTGGGAAATTATAAACTATGAAAACACATGAATTCAAACAGCAACAGACGATCGGGTCCTGACGAGGCTGTTTGTGATATTAGAACAAAACAGAAACTCATGCATTAGTTTGGTATGAGAAAGATAAACAGATTTTTCAGAGAGGAAGAGAAATATCATTTAAAACAAATTATATTAAGGAACATTTTCGGCATTAAAAACTACAGAATAACGGCATACACACACATATATATATATAAATATAAAGGTTAAATCGCACTTCAGTAGGAGTTCATAGAGTTTTATTTAACATGCAGCTTATCTGTACATATGTGGCACAACTAGTTTCGCGGAGACAATCCGCCTCTTCAGGTGCCAATAATCCACATAGATATTTAAATCCTAACGTCACACATCACTCTCTGGTATAGTGGTACCGTCCGCTATGCAACACAGACTGGTTTGTTAAAGGGACTCCGTAGTGCCTATGGGTCGCCCAGATACTTGTGGTTTAGGCCCTGGGTAGGTGCCATATGGTTGCGGAAGAGAAATTTATTTACTTTTATTTAAGCTAGGAGGTTAAAAAG
>JAYMFT010116477.1:0-13380 GCA_038088735.1 Panulirus argus
TTTTTCTTCGTCTGTTTCCTGGCGCTACCTCGCTGACGCGGGAAACAGCGATCAAGTATAATAAATAAATAATATATATATATATATATATATATTAAATGCTTTACTTTCTCGAATAAACTATATAATGATATGTTTACGAATCAGCATACTTACAGTTAATATAGTGTACTAATATACATTCAGCAGCTATGAATTCACCAAGGCTCTTGCAGATGTAAACACTTTTCCAAGTAATGTGCATTCCATTTCTGGTGTCTGCCAAGTGACACCTTATCCAATGTTATTTCAAACTTAAAAGAATTTTCACATGTTTAAAGTTTATAAAAAATAACATTTAAAAAAGCATTATAAATAATTTTGATGGTCAAATGTCTACAGTCTGGCTTTCCCATAACTGGCAACTCCCAAAATTTGACACTTTCTAAGGTACTGGTGCTCAGTAACAAACCAAACATTCAAAGTCTATGTAATCACATACTGCTACCGTAGTCAACATGGTACATTTAAGTACAGTAAATAACTACAGTTGTGATGCTTTTGAAAACTTTCATGAACATACAGTGTCAGCAAGAAACCTTCTGTTCACTATATATTTTCAAAGGCAATGTTACACTTACATTTTCGTACTCTGTCATCTCTCTTTTGGCCTTCATTACCATCTACAAATAACTGCATAGAATTGACAAGATTCCTCAGACATTCTAGGTCCATATTTTGAGTCCAAAGTCTTGATCTGATGAGGCCATGTACTTATGAGCTATTGCAGGAAGCAAGCCTGACTTTCATCTGGTTCCAGCAGTTCTCAACTGGGTTAAGGTCTAGGGAGTTCTCAGGCCACTCCAGCACTTTCATAATTTTCTGATAACCAATCCATGACCTTTCTAGCCTTATGGCAAGGGGCTCTATCCTACATTAAGGGATCACACCCGTGAACTTTATAAAAAGAAAGCAGATGGTCCTCTATCACCTTAATGTATTGCTCTCCATTCATTATAGTGTTTTTAATTAATAAGTATAACCTTTGCCTGACCATTACTCTACTAAAGCAACCCCACATCACACCGCTATCTGGGTGTTTCACTGCCTTCACTGTGAAATGAAAGTCATACCAGCTGACATCCTCCTGCCTCATCTTTAACTACCCTACTCCAGGGTTGCTCACTCCAGTCCTTGTATTTCTTTGCAAATATTAGTTGTATGCATTTCATTTCCTTCATAAGCAGGAGTTTGAAAGTTGACTTGTAGGGGGCAACATGAAGGTTCTTTTGCAGGTGATGTTGAATGGTTCTTTGAGAGATGTTTTCCAGAAGTTTTAGGAGGCTTTTCTTAAGTTTGGCAGTTGAAATGAAGGGTTGCTTCTATACTTCTTGTCTTGGGAGGTAATCTGTAGATCTAGAAATCTTCCTAGAGTGACAAGGGATAGGTTTCGGTGGCGGGATGACAATGTCAGGAAGGCCAAGAGTGCTGGCAAGCAGCCGCATAACCATAGAAATCTCACTTGTACCTACATTTTCTTACTTCAAGGCAAATATTCGGGTTTTCTCCTCATTAGAAAGATAACAGCCAACCATCTAAAAGCACAGGTGGAAGAAATACAGTGCCCAGAAGTAAAATTCCCAAAATGAAGTGGCAGCCAGGATAAGTAAAGTAAAAACATCTTTCCCCGAAGATAGCCTGAGGGACATTGAGGCAGGTTGCTGTTTACACCATTAGAAACACTAAACGCTTATATCAGTGACCTTATGTACAATGATTTCACCCTGAGTGTCATATGCTTGTACTCACAGTAAAACTTAGGCGTGTATTGCTTTTGAAACTACGTGTGGGGTTTAGACAAGTTTTTTTTTGTGGACACTGTATATATTAGGGAAAAAACTCCATGTTAAATTATAGTATAATTTATTCACTTAATATCAAGTTTGTGTTTATGTAAGGTGCACTTGTTCTTTGGATGCCGTTCAAGCATCTGTGGAGCACCACTTCATTACTGTTTTGAACACATGGTGATCTACTGTTCTGTTCCCTCCTGGAATTCCCTTAAGGGGGTGCCCATGTAATAGAGTCTCCATAACTAATGAACTCAGTGTTGCTTCTTAGCCTTCAGTGCTTATCCTTACAGGCCACTGACAGTGGGCAACTCTACCATAGTGTTTGCAAAGGCTTGTACCTATGTTCCTCTTGACTATGTCTACCTAATGTTCCTGCCTCATGTTCCTACCTATTACTTCTACCCAAAGTTTCTACCTAATGCTCCTGTCTGAATGTTCCTACCTACTACTTCTAGCTACTGCTCCTACCATTTGGCAAAGGGCAGGGCTAGCTCATGGTGCTCACAGCAGGAAAAGCTAATGTTTTGAAGAATGAGCTGCATGAGTTAAATGTTGTCAAGTGTTATATGTAACAAGGAGATATTGTGGACAGAATGCAAGCAATCCAAGAGTGGGTGAGATGAAAAGAAAAGACAGCTATCTGGGTCAGAGTAGTACAACTTGACAATGACTAAAGTCACTAGCTCTCTATGCATCCTTTGCTAACACTCCTGATACCCAGGCAGGGAGTACCAGTGATACACCTCCCTGATCAGTGGCTGCCTACCAACTACTTGTGGTGCCTATTATATTAGGAATGTCTGTACTTTGCCCTTACAGTAATGTCCAACAAACATGCAAGATTCATAAATGAAAGTGCTGATGACAGTGATAAGAAAAGAAAGCATATTTCACTTGCATCTGTAGCAAAATGTGTGGTGAGGGTGGTGAGTGTAGAAAGCATTGGTAGTAATGTGTGCGTTGAGAGAGACAAAAGTGTGGCAGTGTGCTGCAGTGATGTGTGTGTGGAGAAAGTGCAGGAGTTTGGCAAGCAGTAATGGTGACGTTAGAGGGGATGAATGTGACAGTGTGCTGGTGAATAGTTGCAATGTGTATAGGAAGGGAGGTGGCAGTGCAGTGTGCTGCAGTATCAATTGTGGTGTTGAGCTGTAACATTCTATGTGGGGAAGGAAATGACTGTAGTGGGCAGTAGAAGATATGTGAGCATGGAGGGTGGTGACAGTGTAGTGGACAGGAGTTACAATCAACAGCGGTAGGCAACATTTCCAGTGTTTATGTGAATAGGAGGGATCATTGTCATTAATATTATGAGTAGTAATTTATAACCTTGGCTACACGAGAAAAGAATACTACCGATACATCTCTTGCATTTTACAGGAGGCAACTAAATGCAAGAGGACCAGGAAGGCTGGAAATCCTTCCCTCCAAAAGAAGGAACAATGGAAAGAGCCAAGAATGGAATTTTTCTCAACAGCTTGGTCATCTCTTATGGCCACTACCTTACTTGGGTGGGAAACAGCATTGAGATATAAATGAAAGATCAGTAAATTATAATAATGTACAAATTTTTTACAATCTCAAGGATGTTTTTATTATGTCTTGGGGCCATTTTCTCTAGGAAAGCAATTCTACTGACAATACATTCATTCACTTAATATTCATCTAATAAATTGAATACAATTACAAAATAATTCATATGAAATGCAAAAATTACAAAACAAATGTGACGGACATTATGATATTAATGGCAGACTGGTGTGACTTTTAAGCAGAACGTAAATACAACTGACAACCACTAAAATTGCAATGTCTTGTTATATTCCTACTATAACTTTGGTAATTAAATTAGTCTGATTAATTTATATAACAAGCTCTCATTATTTACATAAGCTTACTATATGTATCAAAATTGTTTGAGATATTTCTACAGTTAACACATTTTTACCAAACTATTTGGATTAATATAGATAAAGTGTCAGCTGCTAGAGACCAACCATGGAATACACACTACCTGAGAAAGTGTTTACTAATGTCAGTCTTGGTAAGAATTTTGTATAAGTACATTTTACATTAATTATAAGTATGTATACTTATAAATATAGTATTAATTAGTATAATATGATGCCAGTTACACCATTTAGTGTACAGTCAACCAAACAAATTTGCAGAGACCCAACAAGTATAGGGTAGGGCAAAAGATCTGGTGATAACATTAAGGTAAGATATACCATATATGTTGAAATACTTGTAATTCATTCTTTACACTTACAACAGTAACAAAAATACATTATGTGTAAAATTGAACAATATCAGGTATAAGAAAAACACATTGGAAAAACATGGTTTATCAAAATATAAGTGTGCTGCTGTTACGATAAAAGAGTTATGAATCTAAACCATGTATTCCACAGCAGATGTCATATGGTGGTACTTTTATACTTGAAACAAGTGACAATCTTTTCATATTAATAATGCAATTTGAAAGTTCTTCTACATTCTCAAGTATGTTTTTATTACATCATGGGGACAAAGTTTTCTGTAGGAATGCACCTACAAAACCAATACCCCAATCCAAAATTTCTAAAATCAAACAATTGATAGACTCCTGTGATGCTGAATTTAAATTGTTGTACTATATATTCACTAAGATTATATTTTTCTTTTCTTTCTTTCAAACTTATTCACTTTTCGTACATGTGTGAGGCATCATCCACAACAAATGACAGAGCCTTTGATGAGAAAAGATTCTCATTTGGCTCTTTCCTCTGTTGCTTTTATTGGAGAGTAATACAAGATGGGAGATTTTCCAGCTCCCCACTCCCACCTCTCTATTCACCTACAACATGGAGGTGATAGATGGGCAGTGTTCTTTCTCCCTTATCCCCAGATAGTTAATATCTATCAAAAAAATTAGAGTACAAAATAATTTAAATGAACTGCAAAAGTTATGATAAAAAATTACATTAATGGCAGACTGGTGTGACAAACAAAACATGCAATTGCAACTGTTTAATACTGTAATGTCTTCCGTTATATTTCTACTCTATCTTTTGTAATTACTCTGAATAATTTTGTAACTAGATTTCATTATTTACGTGAATAAAAAGAATTAATAAACATATCAAAATTATTTGAGATATTTCTTCAATAAATATTTTCTTTAATTTATCTGGATTAATTCAGACATGATTAATGTCTTCTTAACTGAAACTGAAGATAACTGTCAACTGATAACTGTCAGTTGCTGAAGACCAATCATGGGACACACATTATCTTTGAAAGCATTTACTAGTGAAAAAACCTTGGTGAATTAATAGCTACAGCATTAACTGTACACTTGAACATTTCACACTACTCTTAAGTATGCACACTTGTATTATAATGTTATTCAGTTCAATGCAATAACAATTATACCGAATAAATTCACAGAGACCTGGGAAGTATAGGGTTGGGTAATAGATCTGCTAATAATGTTAAGGTATGATATAACATGTTGAAATAATTGCGATTTCTTCTTTACTCTTACAAGTGCATTATTTGTGTAAAAGAGAAAGAGAGAGAGAGAGAGAGAGAGAGAGAGAGGGAGGAGGGTTCATTAAAATATATAAGTGTGCTGCTGTTAATGGAAAGGAGTTGAGAATCTAAAACATACATTCATCAGCAGTAGTCATATGGTGGCTGCTAAAAGGCCTGAAATATAATAATTACCTCCATCTTCCAGTGCCCTTGCCATCTACATACCCTCTTCCCTCCTTGCCTCTCCTAGCATGATCATTTTAACCTGCTGTTGAAAACAGCATAGCATGAAGTTTAGACCATCAGTCCAGATGGATCATCTACTTGCAAAATTGACCCTCAGAAGAAAAATTACTTGAAAGAAGCAGGGCAGGCTCTCTACTACTGCCATAGCAAGGTCACTTGGTGTTTTGCAGACTTCAGTTTACAAGTGGTGAGGAAGACAGAATCAGCTGGAGAATCTATGCAGATGACCAACAAATCTTCGCAGAGGTGGCAGCAGATTCCTTCTCTAATGTTGTAGCTGTTTAGGATCACCTTCAACTCCCAGGGTCTAGTTCAACAGTGCAACACCATTGTCATAGAACACCCCCCCCCCCCACAAAAAGAGAGAGAGAGAGAGAGAGAGAGAGAGAGAGGGTGGGGGTGGGCTGGATGAGAGACAACCTATGAACAGGCTCAGTTTTACACAGTGCTAATTAAGTGAGGATCTGGAGTTTTCAGAAAGGTTATATTCTCAGATGAAAAAAATTCCTCTACCACTCATGGGCAAATATACTGCTGGCCACACAAGAAACTCCCAGCAGAACTTTTACCAAGTCCCCTGAAGCAACCAAATTACATGCAACTTGTGGGGGCAAATCCAGCTGTGTGGATTAGGAGAGTTGACCATGATACAGAGAAGTATATCAAAATAATGGAGGAAGTATTGGTTCCCTCAGTTTATACCATGGCTCTATCCTACCTAGACCACATACGGTATGTGCTATAAAACAAATTTTGTTCCCATGGATAACAATTCTTATTTAACCAGTTCTTTTCCTCCTTAACTGTACCCCCTTCCTCATACTACCCCTCCTTCATCCTGCTCCTACATTTCCCTTGCCACATATTAACCCACTCTATCGTGCATCACCCAATTCCTATGCCACCACACATCTCTTCCCATACCAACCTATAACCACCAATCTCCAAATCCATCCCTCTCACTTCCCCTCTAACTAATATGGCAGTTAACAACAGCAGTCCATTTGCTGATGTGGTCCATTTTACCGTCTAAGATCTGACTGTCCTATTTAACGACACCAACGTCATCTTCCACTTGCTTACTAAAACTCTCCTCTGCTCCTTTAAAATCCCAGTCGAAACCCTTCCTTTCATCTCCTTCCCTACCACATTCATTCATCATTCCCTCAGTGTTATCTCATTCTAGGATAAATACCACAAACTATGGAAGTGTTCCATCTCACTCTATCAGCAAAATTTACCTTTAATTTTTTGTAAATCTATTATTATCTCCAAATCACTTAAAAGTTAACTTTACTTCATAACACTGTAAATAGTCTGTCACTCCGATGCTTTAATGTTCATCTTTCATCTGCTTCATGAGTGATGTGACCTACATGTCTGTTTCTTATCCTATCATTTCTGCAGTATGTTATAAATGCATTTGTGTGTTTTCCTGTCCAGGAATTCCATTGTTGTGTCATGTTAGAGCTAGCTCTTCATTTTCTTTCAGTTTCTCTCTGAGGATTACTCAGCATCATCTTCATGACTTTATTTGTAACAACACATTTTAGTCAATCATCTCTGATTCATTGATATATATATGTGAATCATATCTAAAATGTCTTCATTCTACTACAAATGAAAATCCTTATGGTTATGAATTATTTTTTTGTGATCCTGACAAAATAGGAAGAGTGTTTATCAAATAATAGCTGCCTGGGTGACAAGACCATGGGAGGGGAGATAACATTTTCGAGAATATGGGGGAATGAGAAGCAGGGGGAAACAATGAGAGAAAGGAATTAGTTTGTGTTTACTACCTTGGTCATGATCTAAATATGTTGTTTTGGTGGTTAAAATAAGAAGGCTGTGTTATTGACTTTGTTCCTGATATTTTCAACCTTGCTTCACAATTGTTGATACTTTTAATCAATGGTTAAAAATTGCCGAAGGATTTCAGGCCAACTGATGGCAAGTTAGCTTTATTTGCTGTTTATGTCATTCTTTATTCTTGAGGTGGTAAATGTGTGGGTTTGCTGATAGTACAGATTTATGAAGTGGTTCAGGGAAACAGTTCTTATTGCCATTATATAACAGGTTGCACCTGTTGCTAAGGTGGCATTCACAGGCAAGCAGAAAAACATTCTGTTCTTTTTTCCATTCAATGCTCCTTCTGTTGTAAATAATCATAATTTATGTATTACAAGATCTAATGATATCCTCTTCCCTACAGATGTAGAGAAGGAGTCAGACATGAAAACCCTTTGCTCTTAAGCTGAGATGGCTAAGATGGGAAGGGAGTGGGGGGTGAGGAGGAGTGGCACGATGGGGGTGGGGAGGCATCATTTGAGCGACAGTGGGAGCTACATCATAAGTTTGGAAGCCAGGTTTTTACAACATATCTTGCCCTACAAAATAATCGTCAGGTCTCTGCAAAGTTATTCAGCCGACTGTACAATCTTCTATACAACATGAGATCAGTTATTTACATTGCTAATTTTTAGCAGACTGTCCCCAGATGAGGGACTTTGTGAGTCTGAAATAATGAGTTAAATAAAGATGTACCAACCAAACTCCTACACCACTACTGCCTTGGTCCTGCTGTTAATATCTTAGTGCCTGATGATGTAATTTTCTCATGATGTGATTTTCTTCTAAGGAGAGTTAAATCTGTGAATGATCTCTAACAAAAAAATAAATTAGGAGAAACGATTATAAGCCCTTCCCAAAGAGAAAGGGTAGAAAATACTGGTCAATGATGATCAACTTAATCAAGCAAACAAAATCTGTGAATATGAATAATGGAAACCTTCTGTCTGAAGTGAGATACAAAAATTCTGGTGCCATACAAGTGTAATCCCATAAAACTGTGGTCTTCTCTGTTTCAGGTACACAAATCTCAGAAAGAATACATTGCCACCAATTAAAAAACAATTACCATCCAGATCCTAAGGCATAATGTTCATCACAATACATAAAAAGCTTTGGACTGGAATACACAATTGTTTTTGGTGAAAAATATTCTAGCTATGCTGATGAATGTTCCATTCTAAGGTCAATAGCCTTACACAACCAAAAACTGCTGTGTTATACACAACCTTTTATTCTTATTCACACTCCAATGTAGTAACTAGCAGCATTTTGCTATACACGTTCTTTTCTTAATCAGACATCTTCAAAATTTGAAGCTTGAGATCTCAATATCTGATGTAGCTTTTCCTACATATAAGCAATAAAATAAGTTTAATTATCTTTAGATTTCAACTCTAATAAATCTTTCACACACTTTTCAGTCCACATTTATTATATAAAACCTAATGGATACACAATTCCAAAAGCTTTATTTCACCTTTTAGTTTTTCTTCCATGAATAAAACATTTCCATGGGTTTGTTTACTCTCCAATACTTTTCATTTATTTGCTCTAGGGTGAGTGAGCCACCAACACCAATATACTGATCTGGTGTTGGAGCAATGTAGATGCAAAAATTGTTGAGCGATGAAGGAAGTTCTGTCTCCAATTCCCCTGTACGGTTTGCTAGTGTCAGTCTCATGGCAAGGTACTTAGATAAGTGATCAACTGTAAAAGGAGGAAAAATGGTTTAATTTACTGTAGCATCTAGTATACCTTCGAAATGTGAAGTTTTTCTGGAACAT
Source organism: Panulirus argus (assembly GCA_038088735.1). Lineage (NCBI taxonomy): Eukaryota > Metazoa > Arthropoda > Malacostraca > Decapoda > Palinuridae > Panulirus > Panulirus argus. The sequence continues at coordinate 9,233 of JAYMFT010116477.1, forward strand.
TCTACAATGGTTATTCATATCTATTTATCTACTACCCATTTCCATGGGAGGATCAAGAACATCAAATCTCTTAAAAAATCAATCATCACATCTGTAACAATACCCAGTGTGTTGAAGTGAAACATGAACTTCTATGCTAAAAGGGATGTTTGATACATATTCACTTTGCACACTAAGGTCAAATGAGACTAAAGTCTCCATTCAGACCACCTCCAAACAAAGTGTTTCTAATATATCCAATCCTTAATCAGTCATCTAGCATCACCTGAAAAACCTCTATCCCTAATCTAAATTCTCACTGGATCCATCCATTTTGTGGCTGTCTGTCTCCCCTCCTCATATCTTCAACCATACCAAACTACATCTTGACCACCCTATTATCTGCTACACATTCTTCATAACACACCACATCCTTTTAACTTTCACATGATTTCTTCACATCATGCATCCTCACATCTTCATTCTTTAGTCTGGCTATCCTTGTAATTCCAGCTATACTATACAAGTCATCCACCTCCACAGTTCCAACCTTTTATATATCCAGACCTGTTCAAACCTGGGCTTCACGTTTCTTCATCAAAGTCAGGACAAGTACTTCTTTATTCAAGAAAACTTTTGGCAATTAAATTTTTTTCCATTCAACATAGCTTTCAAATTACCTCCAATTTATCTTTCTTACAAGACTCTAGTCTCTCCAAAAGCTTTCCCACTACCATTCTTGTTAAACTTCATTCCTAAATACTGAAACTCATCTAAACTTCCAGTTATTCACCATTATGAAATCCCATTTTTTTTCAGAACCTAAAATCTTACTTTTATTTTCATTTACTTTCAGTATCCTTCACCTTTATGTATCTTCAAAGATATAGTAACCTATCCAATTCCTCTTTTGATTCAGTAAACAGCACAGCATCATCAAGATACAGCAACTGTACTAACTTAAATTTACTTTTACCATGTTTGTAGTGTTAAAAGGAATACAAAGGAATTCAAACAGCAATAGGCCACTGGGTCCTAAGGAGCTGCTTGTGACAGTGGGAGGGATCAGGACCCATATATTAAAATGTGGTAACAGCAGAAAGACATACAAATATTTCAAGGAGAACAACTAAACTTTTCATATAAGAGGTGCAAATAATGTCAGTCACAGATGAAAGCAAAATATTCATCAAGTCTATCCTTAAATGTAACTAAGGTACTACTTTCAACCACTGTAATTGGTAAATCATTACACATGACAACTACCCTGTTGAAGAAAAGTACTTTGCCACATATGAGGTACAACATTTGCCCACAAGTTTGTATTTATTAATCTTAGTTAAAACATGTAAATCTATCCTTAAGAAGCTTGTTAGATCAAGATCAGAGAAGACTTTGATAAATCTGAATACCTGTATTCCATCGCCTTTTAACCCTTCTTTTTTCCAAGCTAAACATATTTAAGTTGTCAGCCAGCTTTCACTGGATTTGTTTCTCAGTAACCTGACAGCTTGCCTCTACACTCACTCCTTTCTATATATGTCTTTTTTTTCAAGTAGGGTGACCAAGAGTGAACACAACATTCATGCTGGTAAAGCAACAGTGACTTGTAAAGAGTAAAGATAATTTCCTTACTCTCGTAAAAGAGTGACTTTTTTTTTTTTTTGGACATAAATGTGCTGAGAGGGGTAGCTGGTGGGAAGTCTGATAAATATCTTGTGGAAGCGAGGGTGGTGGGAAGTCTGATAACTATCTTGTGGAAGCGAGGGTGAAGCTTTATTGAGGTTTACGGATGAAGAAACAGTGTCAGTGAGATGAGAGTGGTGAGAATAAGTGAGCTTAGAAAAGAGACTTGTGTTAAGAAATACCAGAAGAGGATATGTGCACAATGGCAAACAGTGAGAGTAAATGAAGCTCGGGGAGTGGGTGAGGAATGGGATGTATTTAGGGCAGCACAAGCAAGAGATCCATGTGGCATGTAAGAGGTAGGATGTGGGCAGATTAGAAAGGGTAGTGAGTGGTGGGATGAAGAAATAAAGTTGTTAGTGAAAGAGAAAAGAGAGGCATTTGGGCAGTACTTACAGGGAAGGAGTGCATATGATTATGGGATGTATAAAAGAAGTGGCAGCTCAAGAGGAAGGTGCAAGGGTTGAAAAAGAAGTCAAATGAGAGTTGAGGTGAGCGAGTGAGTATCAGTAAACTTTGTGGAGAATAAGATGTTTTGAAAGGAGGTTATAAAATGTACAAAAAACAACTGAACAAATAGGAACATTGGTGAAGGGGGCAAAAGGGGAAGTGACAGCAGATAGTAATGAAGTGAGGAGGAGATGGGGTAAGTATTCTGAAGGACTAATGAATGTGTCTGATGATACATAGGCAGATGTAGGGTGCTTGGGTCAGGGAGGTATGCAGAATGATAGTCACGTAGAGTGGTTTGGTGAAGAGAGAGGTGATGAAAGCCTTATGTAAGGCAATGTGGCTGGATGTGGTGGTACTGCAGTTTAATTTATTATGTAAAGGGGTAACTGTATTGCTGACTTGTTGGTAAGGATTTTCATTGATTGTATGGATCAAGGTGAGGTCCCTGAGGATTTGAGAAATGCATAAAGAGTGCCATTGTATTAAGGCTAAGGGCATCATCAGGTGGGTGTTCAACCTACAGAGGTATAAGTTCCTTCAGTATACCTGGTAAGTTTTATGGGAGAGTATTGACAGAGAGGATGAAAGCATGTAAACAGCATCAGATTGGGGAGGAGTAGTGTCATTTCAAAAGTGGTAGAGGATGTGTGGATCAGGAGTTTGCTTTAAGGAATGTATACAGTAAATATTTTGAGAAACACATGGATTTGTATGTGGCATTTATGGACCCAGAAAAAGAATATGATAGAGCTGATGGAGATGCCTTGTGGAAGGTCTTAAGAATATGCTGTGTTGAAGGAAAGCTGCTGGAAGCAGTGAGAAATTTTTATCAAGGGTGTAAGGCATGTGTGTGAACAGGAAGAGAAAAGAGCGAATAATTCCAAGTGAAGGTTGGTCTGTGGCAGGGGTGTTTGATGTCACCATGGTTGTTCAATCTGTTTATGGATAGGCTGGTGGGGAAGATAAATGTGAGTCTTTGAGAGAGGGGCAAGTTTGCAGACTGTAGGGGATGAAAGGGCTTGGGAAGTGGGTCACTTGTTGTTTGATGATGATAGAACACTGGTGGTGGATTCTGATGATACAACAATGGTGGTGGATTCGAGTGAGAACTTGCAGATATTAGTGACTGAGCTTGGAAAAATGTGTGAAAGGAGGAAGTTGAGAGTAAATGTAAATAAAAGCACGGTTATTAGGCTTAGTGGGGTTGACAGACAGGTTAGCTGGAGTGTGAGTCTGAATGGACATGACAATGAATGGAAGCATGGAAGCAGAAGTGAGTCATAAGGTAAGCATGGGGAAAAGTTCTGGAAGTGATGAAGAATGTGTGGAAAGAGAGAATGTTAACTGGGAGGGCAAAAATGGGTATGTTTGAAGGATTGGTAGTCCCTATAATATATCATGGATATGATGCATGAGCAATAGGTAAGGATGTGCAGAGAAGGGTGGATGTGTTGTAAATGAGATGTCTGAGGACATGTGGTGTGAGGTGGTTTGATCAACTAAGTGATGAAAGGTAAGACAAATGTGTTGACTGAAGAGAGTGTGCTGAAATGGTTTGGACACATGGAGAGAATGAATGAGGAAAAGTTGACAAAAAGGATGAATGTATCAGAAATGGAGGGAACAAGGTGAATAGGTAGACTAAACTGGAGATGTAGGATGAAGAGAGAAAGATTCTGAGCAATCAGGGCCTGAGCACGCAGGAAGGTGAGTGGATTAGAGCAAAGTGGTACACTGTCAATGGACTGAAACAGGGCACGTGAAGCATCAGGGTAAACCTGGTTGTGGTTAGGGAGTTGTGGTTTCATTTCATTACACATAACAGTTTGAGAATGGACATGAGCAGATGCTGTCTTTCTTTGTTCCTGGCACTACACTGCTAATGCGGGAAACGGCAATGAAGTATGAAACAAATACATAAATATATATATATTAATTTTTTTTTCATAAATGTTCGCCTTTTCCCACGTTAGCGAGGTAGCGTTAAGAACAGAGGACTGAGCCTTAGAGGGAAAATCCTCACTTGGCCC
>JAYMFT010116488.1:0-13380 GCA_038088735.1 Panulirus argus
TATATATATATATATATATATATATATATATATATATATATATTTAAACTGAAGTTCTGAGAAGGATGTATGTTTACATATATTGATAATCACACTAGTCCGTAATGGTAGCTATGGGGGAGAAATCATAGTTCAGTAGTTCATATAATTTTATTTAACATGTAATTTTTCTACTCATGTCGCACATGTTTCACGAAGATAATCCGCCTCATGTGCCAATAATTCGTAAAGTTATTTGAATCCCAACACCGCCACAAAAATGCCGTGTGTTCTCTATAATGACAGAGTTGTTATGGTATTTTTGTGGCATTGTTGGGAATTGAACAACTTGATGAATTATTGGCACCTGATGAGGTGGATTGTCTCCGTGAAACATGTACCACATGTACAGAAAAAATACATGTTGAATAAAATTATATGAACTCCCTCTGAATTGCGATTTCATCTTTATATATATTATATTTATAGGTAATTTGCTTATTATTTATTTATCATACTTGATCGCTGTTTCCCGTGTCAGCTAGGTAGCGCTAGGACACAGAAGAAGACACATTCACTCATATACACACATAAATACATACATGCATATAGATGCACTATACATACAAATATATATATATATATATATATATATATATATATATATATATATATATACACGTAACATATTCATACTTGCTCCCCTCCATCCATTTCTGACGCCACCCTGTCCCAAAAGAAACAGTATTGCCACTCCCTGTGTCAGCGAGGTAGCACCAGGAAAGTGATGAAGAAGACCACAGTCGCTCACACTCAGTCTCTAGCCGTCATGTGTTATGCACCGAAACCACAGCTCCCTATCCAATCCACCTCCAGGCCCCACAGACCTTTCCATGGTTTACCCCAGACGTTTCACATGCCATGGTTCATTATATTGGCAGCACGTCGACCCCAGTATACCACATCATTCCATATACGATGTGCGGAAATCGTTAGATAAGCACATTAAGTCAAAGTGTAAGTAAACATGATTTTGTAAAACGTGATAAAAATTGACAAAAGGATGTATATTAGTTCAGGAGAGATGAATGGACAGAGTTAGCTTTATTAAACTCATTTAGGTATAATGATATTTCAGGTGAAGGTGCCAGAGGAATGATTCAGGATCAGATGCAATGGAAGTGTTTCACATATATAGGTGGTGTGAATAGTGACATTTGTCACACTCTTATCAGTTGACGTATTCTGCCAAGTGAAAGGATACGAATCATATATAGAAGTTTATTTTACTTTAGCACAACAGGCTTGGGTTGAGGATGTTTGTGTGATGTTTGTGTGATTTCACCATGGAATTTGGATCAGTTAAGGAAGATGATTAAAACTTTTTACATTTATGATAAAGGGCATGTACCACTGGTATAACTCTGAGGCAAAAGGATCAGGTGAACCAGATGTCAGTGGAATTAAATAAGCCAGATGAAATTGGTAATAATAATTTATTTCATGACTTGAATTCCATCCCTTGTTAGACTAACCAATCAGTAGCTTTTAACAAGACTGGCCTCCTTGCTCTACAATGCATGCTATCAGTGTTTTGTCGGAAGTGGACTCGTCGCGACCCAGTGACTGGGGTGGGTGTCCTGTGCTGGGACATCCACGCTCCCCGCTTTGCACCAAACAAGAGGAAAGGTAACAAAAGTAAGACAGGTCTGTTGGCATGGGTTCAATTTCTTTGAATAGCTGTTATTTCTTGAATAAAATGGTTATAAGCATTAATGCATATATTCTCCACTAAAGTATAATGGCTTACCTTGATAACATATGTCGTTTCTGATAAAAGTAGTGTTTTGAGGAAAAGTTTTTGCATTTAATTAGAATTCTCGTGTCTAATATAATTTTTGCATACAATAGTCCTAATTATTAGAGAGAGTACTGCTTTTGAGTTACTTAATTTGAGTTCAACTGCACAGCAGTGTAGGGTTATATTATATGTTTCATTAGGTGATTTCGAATCCTGACACTTCAGATGAGACATGAAAAGTTTTTGAAGTAATTTAAGAATGAAATGTGAGCTTTTGGCATTTTTTCTTGAACCCATGCACAGAGGCCAGCAGATAAGTACAGCTTATAGTCTAAAGCTTTTACTTCTAACCAGGTTCATAGAGCTTATTAATACTTGTACTTGCATTAGAGGGGATGGTGGTGGTTTGGTGATGGTGGCAGCAGCATCAGCAGCATTTGTTTTGGAAGTATATTAAGGGTTTATGATCCAAACATACAAGTCACTGCTAGTAAATCTTGAAGCAGTTTTCTCTGGTATGGTACCTAATCTGTGGAAATGTAGTTATTCATGAACCTTACTTTGCAGACCATTGTGATAATGGTTGTAGATATCAAATTAGCTCTATTGGAAGAATGTTGTAGGAGAATATGCTAGTCAATGAAAGCACTGCCATTTGCATTGAAGATTAGTTTTATTATTAAGTAATGTTTTATGTGAAAATCATGTTATCTGTTATTCAAGAAAAAGGCAGTGTTCAGACTTGTTATTGTGTTTGAGCACTATTGATTTCTTGGTAAAAAAAAATCCAAGATTAATTTCAAAAAAGGATTAATCTTATATGAATGTATGTCATTAAGAGTTTGATAGGACTGGTTCTATAAGATTTATTTAAATTTTTATGGCACTAAATATTGCTATCCGTTGCAACATAGCTATGATAAGTGTTATCTATTTGATACTACTAAAATATATATTTGCAGCTGGTACTCCCATACCAAGTGATCACCATGAGATGAAGACTCCAGAGCCTCAGCCCCAGCAGAAGCAGAGGCAACGTGTCCCTCCAGGTGGCTTTTCCACTCAGCTGTGGTAGACCTGCACCTCGCCATTATAAAAGCTAATGCATATATGATTTTATAAGCAGGCATTACTGTAGAAAATAGCAAATCTGATCCATCTGAAATGTTTTATTGCTAAGTTAACTGCCAATAGTAAAGTGAGCTTGTTTAATCATATGTGGTGGTACTCCTTCATTTATGAAATTATTTAGAACTAAAGCTAATTTGAATCTATAAGGAAGTTGTAATGTTAACAGGGATTCATTCATGCTTTTCCTTCGTCATGGCTTCTGTTCTGTCGTATATTGGCCATTTTTTTGGTTTCTACAGTATCATGAATATTAGAACCATGACTTATTTTTATGGAAATATGCATAAGTTGATGGTAACATAGCACATAATTGTTAGCCTTAGTTGTACTCATACTGAAATGTATACAAGACATGAGTAAAGAAGTGCACATTCAGTCTTTGTTACCCATCATGAGCAAAGCCTTTTTTCCTTTTTCCCTCCCCTTTTATGGTAAGGGTTTAGTGTGCTGCATGATTTTGCCATGCAACATTATGGCATGCCATATTTAGCTTTCATTGCAACATGAGTGACAGGGAAAGGCTCAACATTAGTCATATGCGTTGCTCAATTATCATGCTTTTTAACACAGTTCATGTGAGGTTGGAATATTGTGTAGCTTAGTTCATGTGAGGTTGGAATATTATATAGCTTAGTAAGGACATATTCTTTTTTTAAAGACCATTCCATTTTACATTAAGTAAAAACCAGCTCTCTAGAAATCTTGAGGGTAACTTTAATTAGACTGAAAAAAAATGTGCCTAATGTTCCATCCGTATAGTGTAAATCATCTCCATTAAATTACATGGTTGATAGATTTTCATTATTTCACCTTGAAAAGCACTTTTGTATGTCAATATTACTCAGCTCTTGGCATCTTGCATAATCATGTGCACCCTTCCTTGATTGTTTACATACTTATTCCATCAACTGTGATAATTATTTTTTTGTATGAATGTTATTGCTGGAAGGGTCATGATATAATTGTAGTGTCTCATTATTATTATTATTATCATAAAGATTTGGGAATGCTCTTTTATAAAACTGGCTCCACTTGGCTCTAGCAAAACTTATTTGTATTAATCTTAATAAATCTAATCATACACTTGATATTTCATATCCCTTTTTGAAAAGGGATGGGAAGAAAGTGTGTGCAACCTACACAGACCTCCAGTGTAATAGGGGCCAATTAAGATGGGCAGGAGAAGGGGGTCTGAATATCCTCCTCCTCCTCCTAAATTTATTTTTGTTTTTTAAAATTAAGAACAGGAAAGAGCTAAAGGAAGGATTTTATGCCAATGGCTCAAGTTAGGGTGTCTGAATGTATGTGACTGTAACCAGGAGGAAAAGTAGAGAGAGTAAGCCAGATGATCTGGTAGCATACTCAGTATAGCAATACACATGCTATCTTGTCGGAGTAAGTTTTTGAGGTGGCTTCCTGATTAATTATAAAACAAAATAGCATTTTGACTTTGGATATAATTCATCAAGAGTAAAATCAGGAGAGTTCACCAAATGTTGCTCCTCGGTGTAAAATGTTTTGAGCTTTTGGTTATTTATGTTTCCTGTACAATGGATGCCTTAGGATTCATTGGTGTATATGAAAAGGTTGTTAAAATTCTAGCAGTGATACCGGATGATCCTGCCTTGTGAGAAGGTTCCAAGTGATGGGCATGATCCTGCCTAATGAGAAGGTTCCAAATGAGTGATGCTTATTGTAGGCGAGAAAACATCTAGAGACCCTCTAGTGCCCACAAAGACCCTGAAAAATGCTAGAATTACTAGGGAGAGGTAAGTACTCAAAAACTACATTGTAGTATACACTTTGAGAAATCTGTAAAGTGTAATGTCTAACCTGCATGGAAAGATGATTATTACCTACTAGGCAATACATAGCAGTACTAGAATTGCTAACAAACATTAGAATCACAAATGGATCCTTGGACTGAAAGAATTTTAGTTGGGCAACTTCCTCCAAGGTGTACCAGACCAGCCAGGATGCACAATTTATAACAAATGTAGAAGGCACAAGCAGTTTGGTAAGCCAAACCTTCACTAAGGAAGCTTTGTTACAAATGGGTGACAACTTTCAGTATCTGACACCATAATTTTAAACTTTAAAGCACTTGTTGGTCTTCCTCTTGAGTTACCCTATCTTTAAAGGTGTTAGGCAATATCAGTGATAGTTACAGATCTGGCATGCCCTCAATTACAAGACTTTCCATCATGTTTGTCTCTCAACAGAAACTTAAGGGAGGGTTGGAGACTAGTTCAGGGAGATGATGTGGTGGAGACTAGGTCAGGTAGAAGTACAAGATTTGCAGTGATGGCAGGCTAGCTCGTAGTCCTCACCGCTTGTCGTGCTTGTTAATTAATGCTGTTTTCCATGGCATGATTATCTATTCGAGGTGAAGACTAGGTAAGGAGTAGATATATACGAGGAAGCGAGGGAAACTACGTTAAAGTGATGGAGTTAGCCAGATGTGAAGGGATGCAAACCAGGTAAGCTTGGTGCTAGAGGTTTTGTGCAGCTAGCACGTCTGCCGTCTGATAGCCTTATTTTGTAAGTCAACATAATAAATCTAAGCACTACATCTTTACTACCATATGCATTCATTTACCTAACATTTCTAATATTTTGAAGGGTCGAAAATGTGAAACTTGTATAGCATGGAGTAGGTGTTGAATGAAACACTCTGCTTGATAGTATTTTACTGTGCATAACAAAAATATATATATATTTTTTTTTTCATTTAACTGCACGCCATCTCCACGAGGTAGCGCCAGGAACATATGACTACACAAACCCCAGAGGAAAAATTATCCTCCTTAGGTGTTTTATATACTAGATTTTCCTGGTGTGTTGCAGGTTAGCTACAAGTGATGCAAAATGCCACATTAATCTTATCTATATTACACGTTATAATAGGTAAGTCACTGTGATTACACGTACTTTGCTGAGGAGAGGAAAGCTGAAACACCTTAGGAACACTGGTAATCTTAGGTACTAAAGAGTTATGGAGATTAACTTGAAATTTACAGATGTGTACAAATTTTATCCGCGGGCATTTACGGGCCTCCACGTCAGCCAATGGCCGAGATGCCACCATGACGTCACATTATGGTAACCAATCAGATTCGTTCCTCAGAGGAAAAGAGTCGCGTTTTCCTTTTGGCGCCAGTTGGCCGTTTAGTCAGGTGAAAGGAGGTGTGTATCGTCTTTAAGTTGCTTGTTACATTAGGTACCGCTCTCCAAATTCATTTAAGGCTACAGGTAAATAAGATTTTCATGTCGGTAGCATTTTTTTTTCTTTATTGAAAACCATTTTTATGTTTTATTAGTACTGTATTGAGAAGGGCCAGAGGTAACCATGACCGTCATATGTAGACGAATTAAAAGGACATTTCCATCTGTGGACCCAGATATTTACTGAATATTGTGGGCGTATATGATCAGTAATGATTTAAAGACTATTAACATAATAAACATACCCTCGCGAGAAGGGTAGTTTCAGCAGATTAATTAGTATCTACAGTTTTGACATTTTAACTGCCGTTTCATGGTTAGGTGAAATTCCGATGGTGCTGTTTGCCATTATCGACCACTGGCGTGTAAAACACCTTTAAACTGCATTTGCTGCCTTTCTTATATCCGTTGAAAATTTACAGTTCACGTGAAATGAAGAATTAAAACTAAATCAGTTTGATAGGACGTCCTAACTTGGTTATCCGCAGTGTTTTGGGTTTGACATGTCATGCAAATCGTATCAGTAAGCACAAAATTCGCTTCAGGCCTAAATTTGTCGTCATGAATAACATGAATAAAGCAAAAATAGTGTAATGAATGACGAACTAGCGTAAACTAAGTGGAATAAGAATAATGATGTAATCCATTTTTTACCTTAGATGTCATGTTGGCTAGTCTAGGTTACGCTCTTGGGTAAACTAGGATAGTCATCAAAGGTATTCAAGAACCAGAGAAGTTATAGTTTTTGGTTTAACACCTTCATCCCGACGGTACGACCCTTGAGCACGACGGTACGACCATTGGGTATGACAGTACGACCATGGAGCACGACGGTACGTCCCTTGAGGCGACCCCTCTCGCTCGACATGACCAATGTGTATGATGTGATCTTTGACCTGATCGTTAAGGGGTCAGTGCAAGGGCTAGGATGTTATCCAAAGGGTCATTCTGTCGTATTCAAGGGAAGGAAAGAAAGAACTCAGATTTCTGTTTATATCTGTCGGCGGTTTGTTGTCTGTCAGGTCTGTCAGAGATTAAAATTAAGGATATGCACCATGATGTTAAATCTAAACAATGTTTATACGTAGTTGGTTGTGTGATAACGCTAGTACTATCAGGTGGTTGTTATGCATATTTGTAGGCGTAAAGTGCCATTAAAACTATTTTTTTTGTCGGAGGGGAAGGGGGCATTTATATTAAAAAGAAAATAGAATTAAGATCAAATTATCGTTCCAACGTAGAAAGCGTTTCATACCGACCATAACGAGCACCTTAACGTTGAAACTATAAAATGCTTCTGCCAATATTATGAGGAGGAACATTCTTGTCTTGTATATATAGGAATGTTGATATCATTCACGAAAAATTTGTCCCTGGAATATCCTGTCTGGCTATATTGCGAAGTTATGATTATGAGTCATTTAGTGAACAGTAGTCCCGTAGTATATTGTAGTCTCATAACGATTTTGGTGCCATCTCTAGATATGATGTACTTAGAATTATCATTGTGCCCGTGATCACTAAACTAGTTTTCTCAAAATAAGGTAAGGATGTTGAGAATCATAAATAAGGGTTTTCATAAAAAAAATTTACTTCAGGAAATATTAATTTCCACAGTAATTAATAGTGAAAGTATTGAAACTAAGTAGGCTAGCGTCTGATAATACAAACGTTTTGGGTTCGTGAACCTGACTGTCGTCTTCATTTTATCACAGTGATTTCATGATATATATATATATATATATATATATATTATATATATATATATAATTTGATTAGATAAACAGACATATAAGGACAAATTCCAGGATATCGAAACTGCTGTGACAGGGCAGTAAATTGATTGATGCCCTGAGTCACCTTATACCCTATGTGTCGGTAGGTTGTGGACAGTAGCCGCCCAGGGCAGTACTACCTAGTAATTTAAGTGTTTAAGTGATGCCCCTGAACCACCTTACACTCTCCGTGTCAGGAAAACTGGTTTTACTCATTACCTTATTTCCCTGTGAAAACTAAGCTACCAGATTGGGCTTATTATGTTTCACATACACCAAATACTTGGCTTTTTCATTTCTTTATTTTCTCAACTTTGTCTTATTATCACTCCCTTTTTTCATTCATGGATTGCCCTTTATGACGTAGGTAAGTGACAAGAACCTTTGCTAAAGGGATATATATATATATATATATATATATATATATATATATATATCATTGAACATATAGACAGTATTAAGGGATTCAGAATCCCATATCAAAGCCTCCCATATCAAACCCTCCCATGTCGAAGCCGCCTCCCATGTCAAACTCTCCTCCCATGTCATCCATCCCGCCCATCTCGAAGGCCTCTCCCATTTCCATCCCAGCCATGTCCATCTCGCCCTCGTCCAGCAGGCCAGGGTCTATGCCATCTGGGATCATCTCTGCCTCGGGTTCCAGTCCCCCGGGGTCCGGTTGGGCTCCCCCGGGTTCCACGGGCTCCGGCTGGGCTCCCCCAGTGTCACCACCCCCGGGGTCATTCGCGTTAACGGTCTCGTTGTTGATGTTGTAGTTGTTGGTGATGTTTGTCTCCTGCAAGGTACACAAGTTGTTAAGTTACTTGATGATGAGACATTAGGATACTTGTGCTGCATTTCACTTTTTATATTCAGAAGGCCATGAGGGAATTTAGTATAAAGTTTGTGTTTGTTCTCATGAACACCACAAGAAAACCGTTCGATAAAAATAGAAAAATAAAAAGCAGACGCGCATTTTCTTGGATAGCAATCTTGCTTGGAATCGTTGTTGCCATGGGAAAGAGAGATTTGAATGTGGAATTTTTCCTTTTTCCCTTTTAAAGCCCTTCTTTCGTTATTCAGTTGTTAGTGGTAGGGAGAGGGGAAATGTGGGATTATATTACAGATAAGGTATGTAAAATACCATTGAATGTAAAAAAATAATTATGACCTAATTTAGTGCTCGACATATGGGTAATATCCATCGCTTATCTCCGCCATGATTCGTTTGGTTTGGAATGTAAACAGTGCAGGATTGATCTCATAAGCTCTAATCAGATTACTAAATCTATTTAGACATTTGAATTCACCCATTTGCAAACTTAAAATTGTCTGATTCAGACGTTACGATGCACGGAGGTATTCATTGTAATGCATAAATGATAGATGAATAACGAAAAATTCGGCATTACTACAATATAGGCAAGTGCCCTTGTTTTATTACAGCTTTAATTTGCTTGGTGTTTCGACATACAAACCAAATAAAGCTTTTCGTAGGGACTTTGGAAAATAGCGCCGGGACACAGCAGGTTTTTCTTCCTCCCATTCGTTTCAGTTTGTTAGATTTCAACGAAATTGTTGCGTATGCATTACTTAAACTGTCACCTGATAGTTTTGACTTTTTTACGCAAAATTTTCTGTTCAAAGCCCTGCTCACTTTACGAAAATTTAGAACTGTAGTTAGAGGTGATACACTTATAATCCTACACTTTATATCATCTCTACACATTATTTACTTCGTTAAATTATTACAACTAAAAATTGTGTGACCGCGTTGTTAATAATTGACAAGCGTTCTCTCTCGCGTAGGTTTATATTAGGATAGTCACCGCTGATTTGTATCCGTACTGACTCCCATCCTTTATAAGCATTTAACTTTATAGAGGAACATTTTCTTTGATATGAAGATGGGTGACTAACGTTATTACGTGAATCCTGACCCACACCAACTTGAAGGTGTTGCAGCTGAACAAGGAAATAATAATAATAAAAAAAAATAGCGGGGCTTTTGTTCTCGTGACACCCATATTTGTTAGAAATAAAAAATTGATTTTACCAGGAATTTTTTTCACTACTTGAAAAATAGAAATGTTAATAAGGAATATAAAACCTTTCTTATTGGCTTATGAGGATTTTGTAGGTTAATTAATGAACAAAGTTGGATTTGGTAGTCTTATAACTATGTAGGCTGAAGGCAAGGGAGTCCAGACTTCGGGAAACCCACCCACGGGGACTGAAACCTCTCCTGCTGCCCACCTGATTGTTGAAACCCCCGCCGTAGTAGCCGAAGCCGGCGCGCATGGGCACGCCGAAGCCCATGCCAAACCCCCAGCCGCCATAGCCCCAGCCGGAGAGCGCCGCCCCCATCATCATCCCGGAAGCGAAGTCGCCGACGCCATTGTCTCGACGGTCCATGATGACTGTGTTCGTGCCGCCGTACCCTCCTCCTCCGCCGTACCCTCCTCTACCGCCGTACCCTCCTCCTCCACCGCCGTACCCTCCTCTACCGCCGTACCCTCCTCCTCCTCCTCCGCCTCTTGGATATCCTCCACCTCCAGTGTAGCCTCCACTCTGGTTATCTGAAAGGGGATCATGTCAGTATTAAACACTTTTTTTTTTGTTGCTGTAGACACAACATACATTCCAGGATGAACAACAGATTCTGTGTTTCAATAGCGTTGAACTCGACGGTACGACCCTTGAGCACGACGGTACGTTCCTTAAGCACGACGGTATGACTCTTAAGCCTGACTTTATGCTTTAGGGTCGTACCGTCAATCTTATATCATGTACCGTTGGTCTCAAGGGGTTAAGATGAATAGACAGAGATACAGTAGATAAATATACTCACTGTTAGGTGGTTGTGGGGGGGCTGTTGGTGCTTGTGGGGCATAGGGGGGCGGGTCCCCCCTGTTGTCGCCCTCTGGTGGTGGCTTTGGTGCCTCTGGCGGTGGGGGCAGCTGTTAACGAGGAGAGGTAGATCACTTTAGGGAACCGTTAACCGTGGTGAGGACAGTAACGCAGGCAAAAGTATGCGTTACACATGCAACAGTAACCCAGTAACGTGACTAACAGTGACATTAACTGTGACATAAGCAAGAGATTAACGACACATGCGATAGCAAAGGAAATTGGTGACATTAGTAACAGCCCCCACGAGTGTAAGACTCCTTCCCCGTACAGTACAAACTGGTAGTTACCAGTAGGTTATGCTTTTAAGTAACAGCAACACCAGGAACAGAAGTTAGGATCCTTACCGTGTTACTTATAGCCGTCATCCACTGGCTGCGTGTGGGAGAGAAAGTTATTTAGTCTTCCTGGGCCTCGGAGAACAAGTTAGCGCTATGTTTAGGGTGATGGTGGGGTGTATTGAGAGGGAATTAATCCATGAAATGTTAAATCCCAATGAAATGGTTTACCGTATAATAGGTCCTGTACTCAGGCAATATGTGGTAACATTGTTTCACCAAAGTTGACAGCTCTCTTGCCCTCTGACTCGCTTCCCCCCCCCGTAACAGAGACACACACACACACACACACACACACATGACTGCCTCTCACGTACTTGAACCCCCTAAGCACATGTTTCAGTATCCTTGTGCAACTTTAAACTTTGATAACTTTGAGCACAACACGGGAACTTCATGAATGTCCTTTGACGTATCGTCTACAAACCCTTTTCTCTCCGCATAATCACATTCCTCTCCCATATACATACTCACCCCTTTCCCTTTTTACACGTGTAAAGTCCAAGATGTATACTCTGGCCTTGCCTCATACATACAGGTGTGCCGACATGAGAAATGAATACTTCAGTTGAGGTGTTGCGTTTCTCGGTGGTATACGCTACCCTCACCCCTGCCGAAATACTGTCAAGTTATGTACCGATTCCCTTTCCATTGAGACCCGTCCCAATGTCTCCCCTCCCGCTGACGCCCATCCCACTGGTAGGTTCCCCGTTCCACTAACACCCATCCCATTCCACTGCTTCCCCTCCCACTGTGACCCCGTCTCACTGGCCTGTCATACTTTTTGGTCCCCCTCCCAGTAAACCCACCACACACACACACACACACACACACAGTGTACGTACGTGAGGTCATCAACGTTCTTGCTGATGAACCAGTGGATCTTGTCCTTCGTCTTGTTGCCGAAGACCATGAGGCTGTTGGGGTCGGTGCCCTTGGGCAGGTCAGGGCGCCCCGGGACGTAGCAGGCGTAGGGCCCGGCGGCGATCATCTCCGGCGCGTCCTGGGGTCAGCAGAAAATGGCCCGGCTGGTGAGTGACTATGCGCGGCAGGGTGAGACCCCTGCGCCACTTAGGTGTGTGTGACCCTGAACCCTGATGTGCGACCAACCCGTAACTCTTAATGTTTGACCTCCTCACGTAAGGTCACGTGATGTATCTGACTGACCTCTGCAGTTTATGACGGATTTTCCCCTCAAATGTCGGGGTCAGTGTTTGACCTGCCACCCCACAGACAGTTGACCTACCCTGCTACAGCAAGTCTGACCTCCCTCTTCTCGTATGCCTAGGTCACCGTATCCTTCTAACTTTTTTTTTTTCAACATGTGCTCCCCCCAGACTCCGCATGTTTGACCTCCTCAAAAGGGAGCTACCTTGACCTCTCCTGACCTCTGCTACTTGACCTGCCATGACCCCGATGTTAGAATTTTAATTAGTAATTTTTTTTTTTTTTTTACTTTTTTGACGGGTGAGTCACATGACCTGTAACACGTGACTGCCTTGACCCTTCTGTTCATCAACAGTCCTTGAACTTTGACCTTCAGTGACCTACGAACTCTCTCGACTCCCCATGTTTGACCTCCATTGGCCTTCCAACTTCCATTACTCTCCACCCTTCCCCCCCTCCACCCCCTCTTCCCTTATCTTTGACCTCCCGTGACCTTTGAACTTGCTCGGGCCCTGACCTTGAGCATGATGCCCCCGAGGAGCTCCGTCTCGTCATGTTCCTTGTACCACTCGAGGGCGGAGTCCTCGTGCAGTACCAGCCACTCCTCCCTCCAGTTGCTGCCCAGGAACCTCTCTGTAAACGAGTGACGTCACAGTTACCGGCTGGCCAACACGTGACGTCAAAGTTAAGGAAGGGGTTTGGGTCTGCAGTGCCTGACGGTAGTGTTAAGGTGGTTTAGATTTAGAGTTAGGGGTCTTTGCAATGAGGGACGTTGAGATTGTAGACCCACGCAGTTGCAATGGAGTTTGGATACTCTGCAATAGATGAAGTTAGAGTCCAGGGTGCCAGGCGGTATGTTGAGAGTTATAACTAGGCTGTGAACCACATCACAGTTAGGAGATATAACTAGTAGTTTTAAAAGCCATCGATTGAACATCCTCATACGGTTTATATATGTTTGTTTGTCTGTCTGTCTGTCTATCTATCTATCTATCTATCTATATCTATCTATCTATCTATCTATCTATATATATATATATATATATATATATAT